>WWET01003009.1:129008-143640 GCA_011038615.1 Limnodynastes dumerilii
TATATATATATATATATATGATGACTGCTTGTGTATTAAATGCAAATTACATCGCTAAATGTTAATGTATTTAACAGATTGGGTGGCCGTCAGACAATAAGAAGAAAATCATGTTTATGGACTGTGGATTTCATGCTAGAGAATGGGTTTCTGTTGCTTTCTGTCAGTGGTTTGTAAAAGAGGTAATTCCTGTGTTTCAAATATAGTTTAATATTATATACATTAGCAAACTAACCACACACTGAATGACGGTGCAATTAGAATGCTGCTCAGTATAGAACTGTTTTTAGATTAAAACTTACAGCACCAACTAAATAACAGATTTTACTTTTTAGGCTCTTTAAAGTACACATCTATGATTTGCTGTGAAAACAATTGAACCTAACAGAATCAATGTGGTTTAACAAAGTGATCTTTAGGACACTGTCTACCTCTATCTAACAAGAACATTTCCAAATTACCCGACAATACATAAGGGGCAGGAGGGGGGCTGACTCTTGCCAGAATCACCCCCAGGCCCGGCTGCATCTTTGCACCTAGTAGCAACTTCAATACCATAAACAACATCACATTGGATTGTTTAATTAGTTAGCAATGTGTTTTCTGTACTATGTCCTAATATTTGATAATACCACTTTAATAACCTCTGGATATAGATTTAGTGACATTGGGCTGGATCCAGACCTAGTTAAGTGCTTGAACTTAGTTACTCCTGGGCTAAACCATGTTGATTTCAGGGGGAGTCAAGTTAATTGTATTCTTTGCATGCAGGGATATATCTTTGAATTGCTTACTGCACACAGATACTGACCAGGTTTACTATCACATTGTTATTTAGACTTGGGATAGGAAAAATCACCTCTCAACTCTAATAGTGTTTGCAACAGATGAAATATGACTCCCCTGCAATCAACATTGTTTAGCCCAGGTGTAACTAAGTTCAAGCACTTAACTAGGTCTGGATTCAGCCCATTATTTTTTTCTCCTTCTTTGTAATGCTGAAGTGCACTTTATTTACAAAAAATACTAACTCTGAAGCACATTTAATTTAAAAAAACGCAGTTGCCTCATGGCCTGACTTGTTTTATTTTATTATGATTGTGTTATATTCAAGACTTACACATGCTCAGTAAATTTACACATATTGCTTCCCTGACAACTCTTACATTTCCCCATATCATATAAGGTCTCTTTAATGACAAATATAAAATGTAAATTAAGCATTTATGCTACTGACAAATACTTGATGAATATTTAAAACCTAAGATTGTCCCTAGAAAATACTGTAGGTACATTTTATTGATGAAAAAGAGATAATTTCAACTATAAAGTTTGGTTTGATGGGAGCAGATCCAGAGTTGTGCATCCACCCGGTTTTTAGGTGCAAGTAGTGGGACTTTACATTGTGCATACCCAGAATCAGGAGCAAGCATAAAAAAATAGGCTCAAGGGTAACCAAGCACCTGTCTGCACGTCATGGGTGTTCCATGATATTTAAATGAGAAAAGGGGCATTTAACTAATTTAAATAAGTAAAGTAGCTGTGTAAGGTAGCTGCACTTCCATGACAACCTTACAAATCCCTTACAACTGTCAAGGGATGGTGTAAGTTAGGCGAGCAGATTATTTTTTATGGTTAATTGGCCCTATACGTAATAAAAACAGTGGTCTACACATGGTAAAAATATAAAACAGAAAATGTATGATTAACATTTCTGGTGATAAAATAATAAAAAAAATGATGGCAGAATAACTGCAGAATGCCACTAATATGCTCAGGCATTGCTATAACCATATAATAATATTTTTCAGCAATGCCTTCTTACTGTTATTTGAAAATTCAAAAAGAACCCATTGCAAACATAGGAAACTGGCAGAGGCTGCAGCAGTACAACCCGCAGCCTATCGCGTAGGGTTCAGTCTGCATGAATTACACACCCGCCTTTTTGCCCTACAATCTATCCAGAGTTGCATGTTTCTGATGAAACAAACAACTCTGGATCTGATGTACAACATCTGCGTAGTCTGTGTGCACAAAATCTCTAGGTCAGCTCCATGTTATGCTTTGTGTTGCTTGTATAATAAAATAGTTTATTTATTTTGTTTTCCATCTGCAGCTTGTTTCGACTTACAAGACTAATCCTGTACTTAACAATGTCCTTAAATATGTAGACTTCTACATTGTGCCTGTATTTAATGTTGATGGCTATATTTACACATGGACAACGGTAAGACTGCATAAAATATTGAAAATCATTTTTGTTCTACTTATGTGTATTTTGCTTCTTAGCCAAATCTTAAATTAAAAAGATTAAATTGCAAAAAAATACAAAACATGCAGCAACAAAATGTCAAATTTTTACTTTCACATTGTAGTTTTGGTAAGTTCCACAGGGTAATGATTGTACTATGTAAGATCCGTTACTGCTACCGGTAAATAATAATTTATGTTTGATCTGATCGCAATTGTGGTCCAACTCACAAACAGATTTTCAGGAAAGGAAAGCATTAATCTAAAAGCACTGATCACACAAGACAACCTGCATAACCAGTAATGGTCCTATGCTTCTATAAAGAGTGTTCTAACCTTCAGGACCAAAGCATAAACTTTTATACAATCTGGCTCTAAAGGAGAGTCAGTGGCGCACCCAGGGGGTGTTTCTGGTTGCCCAGAAACCCCCCAGATTAAAAATGTTAATGAAATTGAAAAATGCGTAAAAAAAGGCAAAAATTCAAAAAAGGGACGTGGCATCAAGGGTGCCACAAAAGGGGTGTGGCTTTGTGGCCAATGTGAGGCAGACTGACATGGAGGAAGATGGTCCTGTCTTGTGTTGCAATAGGAAAGCAGGTGGGTATGGTGAATGGGTCACAACAAATTCAAAACTGCTTATGCACAGACAGAAGCTCTGGTCCATTGTGTAATGTGCTTTACTAATGCATTGTATACTGCTATTGCTATTAGATCTGTTCCTTCAATATAAAACTACTATTTTAATGTGTGAATGAAGTAACTTATAAATAACTTAAAAAATATAAAAACAAGACATGTTACAGCCATTAATGTAGATTTAGATTTTTCAAATCTACATTATAAACTTCCTGCTCTCACAGAGAACTGTAATGGACGCCTTAGACGTCTTGGCAGTCAGATAGTACGACCATATTATCAGTATTGTTATTTTACATTTGTTTTTTTTTAATAGTGCCATCATATTAAGTAGCTCTTTATAATTTTAAACAGTCCTTCATCCTCTGCGGCATTACAGTCTAATTCCCTAACATACACACACTCACAGGCTAGGGGTAATTTTTGCCCTATGCGGCATGACACTGGGTGCAGGGCGGGAGCAGAGCTTGGACAGGGCGGAGCTTATTTGTCCTGTTTCCGGGCTCCAAAATGTTGGGAGGTATGCTGATATACCCCACATGTATTACATTGGAAATCCCCCTTTCAAAATCCTGCATTTTCCACTGAGAGTGATGTTACAACAAAAAAAAGTTAAATATTAACAGGCGTTGAGACTTGTCTGCTTCTCAGAACATTTCAAATACTCGGGGCTTCACTGGTTCTTCTCTCTACTTTTGTTTCCTGTTCTGTGCTTTGGAAATTAGCATAATATATAGGTTTAGTTGGTCTCTCCTTCAAGGTCAGTTAACTTTAACTAGTATGCACATTCAACATGTGCAAATGTTAAATGCAAGGGACTTTTGAATTATTATCTGGGAATCCAGCCCAACATTATTACCGCAATAAAATAAGCTATACAATGAGTCCAATATGAAATATGGATTAAAGCTGATTAGAACTTCCTGTGAACATAACATAATTTAGTTATACTGAACGCACTTCATTTATTCCTATTTATTTATGTTGCATGGGTGTGTGTGTGAACCTATTTTATTATTACATAGGATCATAAGCCTATGATCACTGCTTGTGTGCGATCGCGGACATGTACCTGAGATCCAGAGACCAATGTTGATATTTGTACACAGATTAATTTATTGTATTTTATTATTGATGTCTTTATTTATTTTATATATTCACCTTTAACAACTAATTCATTTCCAGGCTCTTACTCAAACATTTATTCTCACTGCATTATTTGCTACAATGTAAATAAAATTCTAAATTGCCACTAAACAGTATGAAATTTACTACAATGACAACAAACACATAAAAAAAAAGTATGTTTAATGTTGATAGGAGATAAAATACTTTCCTGACACACAAAATATACAACACACAGTACATGAAACAAGAAAGATAAAGTGTTAATTTCCCTTTATAATCACTATCGTTATCTTTAGAATATGCATATATATAATTAACTACAATTTAACAAAGTAACAAAGTATTAATTCCAGTATCACAGTAAAGTTTATTATTAGGACTTTAACCTTGGATATCTGTAGTGCCTTTTATGACTCTCTTATTCAATAAAGCATTTTTAAGATAAAAATATGTACACTTGTTCTAAGAAGTTAGACTCATAACCTTCTTAACCATTGGCATTGTCTTAAATAACATTATAAACCATATGATAAACACATTGACTTGCAGTTTTGTTGCCAGGGACTTGTCCTACATCACTAGAAAAAATAGGAGCATGCAGCTGAACACAGCCCCTGTCTGCAATTACAAAGGCTAGGAGGAATTTGATCATTGACATTAGTTGTCTCCATTTCAAAGTCATTCCAGTTGGGTTACAATTAAAACATATATATAATTAAAAAATCTTTTTTAATAAAACAGTACTTTCATTTTAAAATACAAGCTACAGTAGACTAATTCTCTTCCGTGGTGTGTTCCTGTGTGTTCTGTACAGTATCAGATGCCTTACACGTACAAGATGATAATTCAGTGGTTATTCTGTAGGTGGCTTCAGAGCAGGTTAAGTCCAAATAGGAGGATATTAAACTATATGATCCCATCCTAATATATAAAGGTCTTCATAATAGAATGACGCATTGTGTTGCCTCACATAATTTCTGTATGTTGAACTGTTTACCTATAATATTTATAGGCTCGTCTATGAAACCATATAGGGTGAAGCACTGGTACATGTGACTGTACAGGTATTTCAGATCATGTGACTACAGACTGCATGCCCATCCTGCGTCTGGAAGATCTTATGAATATCTTCAATCAAAGTTAAAGAATATAGCATTCCTTAAAAACAGATTTATAAAATAAACTTTTTATGTAAGAAATGTACATAAATGAGTTTATTTGTAACAATCTATACTTATTAGGTAGTACACTACTTTAAAAGAGAAATATAGAAGAAATTCACACCAACTAACTGGAGCATTTCTTCCTTAAACTCAGGAACGTCTATGGAGAAAGAATCGTGCCCCATTCAATAATGGAACCTGTTATGGAGTGGACCTGAACAGAAACTTTGATGTCCAATGGTGTAGTAAGTCTTTAATGTCTCTGTGTGACTGTGAACAAAATAACAGAGAAAGTCTAAAGTTTATGGCATTTGGGAAGTAACACAATAAATACTAATAGCTTTGTGTAATAATGATTATTAACAATCATATTGTTAATCCATAGTTGGGAACAATAAATATTGGGTAAATTTGTTCCTCAATACAATGCTGATTTAAAGGGGAATATAAAATATTATAACTTAACTCTAAATAAAATTTTCTAAATTAAACTTTGAAGTAGGCTGTCTGCAAAAGGGAATGTAGTTGCAGCTGCAATGGTCCATTTTTAACAATTATACAGCCAAAATCTTAATTTCGGCTGCACCACTGCCGACACCTTTTTAATAGTAAAATTGGAAATCCCAGAATGGTTAACAGGTCAAATGGTCTTAGTTTAACAAGGTACCCTCTCTGGTTAAAAAGAATACAGAAAAATAACAGCGCTAAATGTGTCTGATCAAATTATTAATTACTAAGACTAATTGAGTCTTGAGAAAGTCCAGGTGTTGGATGAAACGCGTTGATGCTTGTCTCCGACTTCTACACTGTGGGGCTGATTCAGAGATGCACTGACACCTTTTTTTAGGTGGAAGTGTACAGCTCGGCTAAACCATTTTTCAAAGTAACGGGTGTTAATTAATTTTAAAAAAATTTGCATGCAGGGAAAATACATTCTTTTTACACATAGAACTAAAATACTACATAGTTTTATGTTTATTCTATATAATAGAGTTGAGCTAAGAAACTTCACCTCCTAATTTTATTTCTGGTTTTATAATTTAAAGCTGCCTCCCCTTGCAATTCAACATGGTATTGCTGAGGTCTACACTTGCACCTAAAAAAGGTGGAAGTGCAACTCTGAATCAGCCCCAATATCACATTCACTTCTCGAGTAGTATGCAATTATCTGCTTTTAATCCTCCAGCAAAGTGTTTCCTTCGATATCTTGCTCTACCATCCAAACAAGCAGTAACTCCCAGCGGGAACACCCGCCGGTCGAGTTAGACATAATCCATTCCGTAGCCTGAGGAGATACGCAGCTCCAAGTACAAACACAAGCTCCAATTTAAGCCAGGCGACTGTTTCTATCTTATTTATACACCAAGGTTGGACACCCTGTATTCATCCACTAAGTCCTTACCTTTACAGTGTCCCTGATGTGTTCTGGTTGGTGCAATTACTGCATTGTCCAAAACCTCTGAAGCCCTGAACGGAGTCCACATATTTGGCATACTGTTTGGAGCTCATAAATAGCGTTGGTGAGCCTGATTATCTATTTCTGTCTCCCTCAGCCATCCTTCTTTATTTACCAAATTGATTTAATTGACTGAACACTATTGGAGGCTCTATGCAATTTATCTCTTATCCAATATATACGGAATTATCACTTTGAATACCAGATATTCCAACCACTACCCATTTTGTTTACTGAAGTTCATCATTTGTGGGAGCTTCTATTGAGTTCTTGTTTATATGTTTTAATACAAGATACAATAAATTGCAATACTTATTTAGTTAGTTGCGACCCATATTTTTTATATTCAATCATTTTTTATTTTTTAAGGTTTCTCTATAATTGTTTGATTACTCCTCCCTTCCTTTTCTTCCATTATTTCACAATCATTTTATGAATCAGTTTGCTTTTTATCTATTTTTTATCTATGCTATTTTTATTTATTATGATTATCTTAATATATGTACTCTTTTTATACATTTGATCAGACACATTTAGCTCTGTTATTTTTCTGTATTCTTTTTGCCCAAATTGAAGTGACTACACTTCTCCTCCTACATGCTGCTTTATTTGAATGTCATTATTGTATTAATTTGTACTATTTTCAATCACTATTTTTGGTTACACTCCATCAGCAATTTTTAATTTTATTGTAAATTCTTATCTAATCAATTTGGTGCACTGAGAAGCGCTCCTTCTTATTTTTATTTTTTTACCCTCTCTGGTTAGGATTAGACTATGGGAAAAAGGTTAGGGTCTGGCTCCAAAGAGGGGATGAGGATGGTTAGGGCTAGGGGAGGATTAGGTTGCAGAAAAGGGAGGGTAAAGGTTGGGGGAAGGTTAGGGTTAGGTTGTGGGAAGGGGGATGATTAGGGTAAGGGTAAAGAAAACAAGAATCACAAGAACCATGTCTTCTAGCTGCAGATAGCCGAAAAGTGATGGTAGTCGGTGCTTCATTGCCGCAATGTGATCTGTCTAAAGACAGATCATCAAAGCAGCAAACTAAACCCCAGCAAACGGAACCTGTAATTTCCCTGCAAGCCAAAATTATACAATTCATTTTTACAATCCCTTAAATAGAAAATGTATTTGTTCAGGTAGAGGTCCATTTGCTCCTTCTTTAGTTGTTACTCCTAACTCTTATATTAGATGTATGCACTGATTTTCCTGGAAGAAAAAAGGTGCTGACACTAAAGTTACAAGTTGAAAATGCTTATATAATCATCCATATAGTCTTACACAAACTGTTGCATTTGCAAAGCAACAAATAAAAAGTAGCCTCACAATGCGAATGTAGCTATGCTATCATTCTATCTTTCAAATAAAACTCATGATATAAGCAGTCCACAATTTGTGTAACACTGGAACGGATCCAGACTTCAGCATCAGCAGCAGAGAGCCGATGCCGGATCCCTACTGCATTCTAAATTCCATATGGACGAGGCTTCCTTGCTCGTACAGACAAATACCTTAAGGTTTTTCACACTGTCCCCACATAAAATGAGGGAAGTGTGGAGGTCGAAAACCCTTCCGAATATTGCCCTGTCTCAGCCTCCCATCTGTATTGTTAGCTGGATTGAATTATGTATCCCCAGCAAATCCTCCTGGTAATGGAGGGATCAAGCAAATGGCCCCAGGTCTGCTAATCACTTTACTACACTTTCCTCCAACTGTTTTTTTTTATGACACTTTTATTACCAGAAAAAAAAATGAACACAATTTTACACAAATGTAATATAAAGGGTCAAAAAATATAAATGAAATATTAGGATATCATATTGTGTAATCACTTGGTATATGTAACTACAGTATGATTAATATGATCCTAACATATTTATTACTATTAAACCTAGTTTTGCTGTAAGTAGCAATGGGCTCAATTTACAAAGCCCCTTTTTTGTTCATTTCGAAGCAGTAATGCTTGTTTTCACATGAAAACCAGGATTACCACATAAAAATTAAGTCATTATATTTACAACACATGGAGAGCTATGGAATACTGCAGCTTCCATGGCGATCCATGTAAACATTGCATATGCTCGCCAGCCCGTTCTTCTGAATGCAGGCCAGCACTTCGTCAAATTTACTAAATGCTGCAGTGGAGTTTTACACTCCACTCCTACTGTAAAAATAACACCATCTCAGGTTGACGTTAGTACAGTAATTCCAGTGATCTCCCCATATACCCCCTTTTCCTCCCACTAATAGCTGTGATTAAGGAGGAGAAAAGGAGGAGTTAAACTTACCTAACCAGGCGACGTGTATGTCGCAATAGTCCCGTCGTGAAAAGTCCCAAAAGAGAGTCACTGCGCATGTGCAGGGCTTCATTCACCCTTCATACAGACACAAGGATACTACGATGTCTGCAATGGGTGAGTATTTGTAAATGAAGTGAACGAACCTGCCAGGTTTGCTGCCAGGAGAAGCGAGCCTGGAAAAGGTAAGTTCATTTCAAAATGTTAATCTTTGTATATAGAGTCCAATGTCAGTATGCAAATTCACACTTTTATATGAGACCTGTTATACCAGCAATTATCAGCAGATGGCCCCATTGTTACTGTATTACAACTGAGAGTTGAAAGAAAACGTTAATGCTCTCAAAATAATGAGTTATGACAAAATATGCAAGGGTTTTGTTTGTCCATTTGGCTATGGTTAGATAAAAGAATTGAATCAGGCATGGATTAGGTCTAACAACTGTTTTTGTTACTATAAAAAACTTTTGGAAACATTAAAATGTTATGTAAAAAAAATAATGATGGCTGGATCCTAAATTCTGAATCTTAAATGTTTGGATGACCTTGTATAGCTTATGTGTTACAGTCAAAAGACTTATGTGTTGTTGTTTTTACATTATAATGTACAGTAAATTACGTATGAAATATTGTACATTTGCAAAAAGTCACATGTTCACTATTTTAACAAAAGTAATGTCCTCCATTTTTCCCCCACTATGTTGTGCTGTTTAGCCATTGGTGCTTCTAGAGATTGCAACAGCAATACTTTCTGTGGGCCATCAGCAGTCTCCGAACCAGAGAGCAAAGCCTTATCGGGTCTTATAGAGCTGCTTAAATCTGATATTATTTTCTACCTCACCATACATTCCTATGGAAAGATGATTCTTCTTCCGTATGGTTATACAACAGACATTTCTAAAGATCATGAGATATTGGTAAGTGTCAATCCATAAAGAATGTTTTCTTGGCTAACAAATTGTGCCTAGGTGCAGGGGCTGGCTGGCAAATTTTAGCCTGGGGGGCAAGCCCACAACAGTGGCCCATAGCTAACAGCCAGCTAACAGGCTGCACCAGATAGCAAAGTTGTTGTCTGCACTAATCAAATGGACTATCCCTTTAAGAGTAACCACGTATAATACGTGAAGGGTGTGCTACCGTGTGGCAAGAAATATTCAGAAAAAAGAAAGAAAGATTTCCCCTCAAAAACCACACACTGGTGCACTAAAAAGTCCAGTATAAATAGTAATCTTTATTAAATATGTAGACCATGTAAGATAAACATGCAAAATAAATTTAACAAGTTTGCAAGCATGTATGCATACTAAAGTGCAAAATAGTTAAAATACAAGATAGTGGAAAGCCGTAACTCCTATATAAATACTGACACAATGGAGAATTACAAGGAGAAAACAAAGTAGTCACCGTCACGTTTGCAGAGCAGCAATACAAAAACAGAAGCTCGAATGCACAAATTTTGTAAATAATATCAGACAGCCGCTGTCCCTACTATGCATCTGGAAAATAAGAAAATAAAACAAAATACCCCCTCACGGAGGCGCTTCACTCCGCAGAGCCTCTAGAGACCCTACCTATTAGGCTGTTAGTGTAGAACAGGCTGGAAACAGCTGTAACTTGCCGTGGCAGTGAGACGCCTACTATCACTCACACACTGGTCATACTATCACTCACACACTCTCTGTTCTTTCTTATCTTTTGATTACTTCCTCTATTTTCTTTAATCTCCCTTAATACATGTCTTACCTGTCTTCTCCTCTCCGCCTCTTTATTCCTGTCCTCTCTTTTTAATGTTGTGCTTGACATCTGTGATGTCACCACACTCAGTGTGCCATTGCCAAGGAACCAGGGAGCTGTTTAAAGTTCACATTGCCCTGATTACGCTGTCCGTAATAACTGAGGCTGTGGACCAGGTGGGGACTTAAGTCCCCTTTCTGGTCGGCTGGCCGTTGGCTGTAGAGAGGAGGCCCTAAATCTGCTGATGGTGGATCGACCCGGGGGGCACATGCCACCCTGCCCCCCGGCCCAGTCTGTCTCTGCCTTGGTGGCAATAAAAAATATCATATTGTAAGATTTCACTACAATGGCATTAAAAGAGAAGATAATAATAATGGGAGATTTTAATCTACCTGATGTAAACTGGGGTGAGTATGTCTTCTGCAAGTTCCTATAGAAGGGGATACATTTTAAATTCATTGCAGTAAGCGTCCCTCAATAATTTGATGAGATAGCCAACTGGAAGAGTGTTAGATTTGGGACTTACAAATGGTGAAAGAATCACAGAAGAAATTGTGGGTGATAACCAAGGAGCCAGTGATCATCAAGCAGTATGGTTTAGTTTAAAGAAAAAAAGAGAGACACATACCATGCAAAAAAAACAGTGCAAGATTTTAGGATGCCTTATTTTGTAGAAATTGGTTAATTTATAATTAATTATTTGGCAGAGTGGAGGCACATGAAAGGAGTACAGTAGCCATGGGGAAATTAAAAGAGTTCATTATTAACAGTAACAGATCTTTGTATAAGAAAGGTTAGGAAAAAGAATAATAATTGGCGCCAGCAGGAGGCAGTATAATCTACGCTCTTAAATATACTGTAGTGTGAGGTGCCCAATTAGACTCCAGCAGCTTAACCTGGGGTGACTACTCCCCAAACCAAAAAAGAAAATAGAAAATGGGAGTGTTTCCAACACATTTATTTAAATACAAATAAACAAAATACATATATAAAATATTAATTCAAAATATAAAATCAGCTGATGTATTGTCAACAGTTTAAAATTTGTGAGCTGCAGCCTAAATCAATGAGCTAATAATAGGACTAATCCCATAGATCTCAAATGGTTATTCCCCTCACTTTATATTGGGAGTTTTTTTTGTATACCAGCACAGATAGAAGGCGACAAGTTGTAATATGAGGTAGAGTTAATGGTAATAAAAATTCTTCCTGGAAACTTTAGCTGTGGTAGGCAGCAAGTTTAGTGTTCCAAAGATCAGAAAGTAATCATAATGCCTTCATAAAAACAAGGTATTTAGATAGGAACACTCAAAATAGCAGTGTGCATATAGCGATCAGATGCAGGGCAGCTGGGAGCCAGCCAAATAAGTGTGTAGATATTGCTTACCCCAGCAGTAAATGTTATATTCCACTGAAGTCACTTTATACTTGCCGGGAAAGAAAAATGCACAATAGGGCCGGGCTCTCGTGGATGCTGTTGGATCTCCGGTTCTGAAAAGCCGGTAAATAGCTGGTATAACGGTGCATGCAACACTGAACTTGAGTATTTTCTTTTCCTGTGAGGGTATAATAAAGAGTGAAGTCTAGTTCACAAAGTAATTGAGATCCACTCATATGTCCATGAAGGCTTTAAGGTGTAAAATATAAAAAGGTTGCAGCTCTGTAGCAAACAGGGCAGTTATAGTAAGTCCTTTTACGTGTTTCTTCGCTAGGGTTTCGTCAACCAAAAACTGGATAAAGATTTGGGAACAAAGAGTTGTGATAAATGGAAAATTTTCTAACTGGTGAAATGTTTTATATGGTATTCCTCAAGGTCCTTTTTAATATATTTATTAATGACCTTGGTGACAGGTTAGAGAGCAAAGTTTCTATTTTTTCAGATGACACAAAACTCTATAAAATCAGAACAAGTTGTTTCTGTAGTTTCTTTAAAGAGGGACTTTAATAAACTTGAGAATTAAGCAGCCAAATGGAAAATGAGGTTAAATATAGATAAATGTAAGAATATGAATTTAGGGATCTAAACAAGCATGCAGTCTGCAGTATTAATTAAATGGGATACATTTAGGGGAATCTTTATTGGAGAAGGATTTGGGAGTGCATGCGGACAAGGGAAGTTTTTTTCCAGAATTTTGCCAATATATAAATTGTAAGCAAGGCCTCATCTTGAATATGAAGATCAGATATGGGCACCACGCCATAAAAAAAGACATTTTGGAACTAGAAAGAGTTTAAAGAATGGCAACAAATTTTATAATGGGTATGGAATCATTGAGCTGGGAGAAAAGGCTAGTCAGTTTAGGCATGTTTACCTTAGAAAAGAAGCGTCTAAGAGAAGATATGGGGCCTGATCCAGAACAACGCTTCGAAGCGAATTTACGCATGGTGGAGACGTAAAATCGCTGGTTTGAACGCACTGCGCATGCGCACCATAGAAAATACGCACATTAACGTAGCGTAATTGTGAACGTATGGGCCATTCACGTATGTATCACGTAAATACTTACGTGTGGGCATGCCAATTTTACGTAAGACAACAATACGTCTGAAATACGTGAAGTAGGCGGGGGGTGATATTTAAAGTGTACAGTGTGTGCGTGCTTAGCTGCGTAAATTCGTTCAGACCATACGTACGTGTGCGTATGACAGCAGTTACGTTGGAAAAAGTTAAGGTAGGGTTTGGAAAGCGTATCTTGACAAAATACGTCCATGCAAGGGGTGTGCCGAGGGGAGTGTAGCGAATTTACGCGCACGAAAATACGCTCAGCGAATAAACGTACGGCACACATAGTTCTGGATCTACCCCATGATTATTATATAAAAATACAATAAGGGTCAATTAAGAGAACATTCATGGGAACTTTATACCCCAAGGAATTTAAACAGAACATGGGGTCACCCACTAAATTTAGAGGAGATGAAGTCTTACAACAATAAAAGAATGAGGTTCTTTATAGTAAGGGCAATTAAGATATAGAATTACTGCCAGGGAAGGTTGTGATGACATATAAGCTGGAAAATGTTGGATTGGACTCAAAGTTGCATAGAATGATCTTGGTTACAGGATAGACAAATGTTGTAAATGTAATCTCCTCTACTAATGGTAAGGTTACTAGTGTGGAGTTAACTAGAGATTTGTACTTGGACCATTGCTATATAATGTCTTTTGACACAAAGGTATGTAACAGAGTACCAGAATTTATTGTGCTACACAGGCGCAGTACAAGTAGATAGGAAATTGTAGTACAGGTCTAGGTCAAGCCCATAGTGTCCTGAAATTATTATTATTTTTATTAATTTTATTATTATTTTGTTTTTTATTATTAATAATAATAATTATAATAATGGACCTGATGCACAATTAAGAATCTGCGGCTTTTTAGGTGCGTTAATTTAAGAAGGGACAAACTGCATTTGCAAAGTAACTTAATGTAAGCAATATACGTTGGACTTAAGAAAGGGACGGCTCTGAATCACCATTACATTTGGGTCATCTACGTTCATAGGGACTTAAGAATACAGGGGTGTGCCGGGACAAATTAAGAACAAAGAAAAGAAGAGTGAATGGAGGGAGCCATATAAATGGGGAATTCTTGGCGCAGTTACACAACTACGTTCCTAATTAGCCAACATATGCCTACAACTAGTACCTAATGATATGGTAGCCCAATGGCATTCGTAAGTAAGATAAGAAGCTGAAAACTGAGGGCATGTCAGGGGCGTCAGCATGCTAAAGCATTCTTAAGTTTGAATCTTGTCCAATGTTATTATTACTATTATTGGACAGGATCCAGATTTAAGATCGTCAGGTGATTTACGCACACAAGGTGCGTAAATCACCTGACTGAACTGGAGGGCTAGGATTACTTTGTTCCGTCCCAGCCTATTTGCGTGCAAATGGGCTGTGCTTCCCTTCTGCCCGCTAAAGCGGGCGGGGGGAAGCATGTAAAGTATACAGTGTGGGAGGGGCG
>WWET01003009.1:159298-169394 GCA_011038615.1 Limnodynastes dumerilii
TACACAGGGTTAAATCACCTCACACCTCGTTAGTCACGATCCTCAATGTCACTCACAGTTAGACTTCTTCACTCATTTACCACAGGAAGGGTCAGTTGCAATAATAATATAGGCATATACCACTGCATCCCTTAGCTTATTTCAAAGCACACAAGTTGTCTCCCCCAGCAATGCGTTTCATGTCTTTGGACACTTTATCAAGCTGATCCAATCTACATGTTCAGCCCCTCCTTTTAACAGGTAATGCTTATTAATTAATCATACACCTGCTGTGCAGTGCTATAAAAACAATTTAAAACATTAATTAGTAAGTTAAACAGCACCAACATGAGATAAAACACTTTTTACAAAGTTTATAAACATTAGTTTGCACCATTGTCATTTTATATATACACACTTGTACAATAATATGCACTCACAAAGTGACAGAAAACCATATAATCTCAGAATCACTGAGTCTATTCCATATAACAGGAACAAATTACTGTTCTACAGTTAAATAAATAATGGTAGAATAAAAGGGGTATTTAATGTTAAAACTTCTAATTCATCTGCACAATTAAATCAGACATCTATACTATGCTAGCGCATAACTTTTCTTACTAATGGTTAGCTGCCCAACAATAGCAATAATACCAAACTGAGCACATAATATAATCTTAGGAATTAGAGTTTTAATAATTGATAACATAAACACAGGAAAGTTCTCATCAGTTTATTTTAAAATCCTAAAGTAGTATACTCTATGGCCTCATTTAATCCATCTGGCATCAACGTCTGCAATTGAAAGATCCTTTTAATTTTGCTGCGACACAAATTTCTAAACCTATCACCCCCTCTGGGTGTAGGTCTAATCCATACAATGGGGTAGATCCAGATCTAAGTATGACAGTGAATTTACGCAATCTATTGAAATCTGATGCCCACAGCGGTGCCAAGCACCTGGAGGTACATCTTAGACTCAAAAGAAAAATAATTATCAAACAAAACTCCAAAAATTCTGGAGTGACCTCGCCATCCCCTTCCATCATTTATTCACAGTCTCACCCCCTTTCTGATGTGGGATATGAGTGTATAACTCCTTAACGTCCAATGACACAAAGATGTAATAAGACTTCCACTCAAAATCCTTCAATTAATTTAAAAGATGCATGGTGGCTTTCCTCACGCTGGAATCTCATTATTAATCTCTATTGACTTCCAACCTGTTTTTTTGCTGATTTTATGTTCATATGTATTAAGAAATAGTTTTTCTATTTATTTCATGTCTGTTTGAGTACAAGAGCATGGACACACTTCAAGCATCAGGATTCTTTATTGGACTTTTTTAATTATTTAAATAAAGACAATACTCTACTCTTTTAGTAATACTACCAACATTGCAGAAGGGTCCCAGTGGCACTAGCTCCCTAATCCTATTTATTACTATTTATTCTTTACCATTTGGGATTTATTGGTTAAGCCTTGGATGTGGGGGCCTACAGCCTTGGTTTAATTAGCGCAATTGCTGCCCTCACACATTTTCAAATTTGATGTCTCTCAAATATGAACTGAGTCTAGTTACATACTTCTACAGGTGGAAATCGATATAGGCTGATAGATTACACATGAGAGAATTAATCCCTGAAATTATGAGACGTCCTGGAGGGCCAACCAAAGTCTTATGTAGTTTCGGTAGAAAATAAAAAATGGGAATAACTGGATATTTGTTGTAGAGAAAATTAAATTCTCTTTAATCAACCAGACCCTGCTCCAAAGCTCCCTCAAATAAAGTGTTTAATTCCACTTGATATTCCCTAGTGGGGTCTTTGGAAAATAGCAACTGTCGTCCGTCTGCATAAAAGTGGAAGTAGGGAAGAAGCGTTGAACTCTAACATCAGTAGTAGGGAAATTTATTTAAACACTGTTAAAGGAACAAATTGTACAGTATTTTAAATCCAGTAATTTACAGGATCCCAAGCAGCATGGATTCACTGGGGGAAGATCATGTCAAACAAATCTTATTGAATTTTTTGACTGGGTCAGTAAAGTATTAGATAAAGGGGGAGCTGTAGACATAGCTTATCTAGATTTTAGCAAGGCTTTTGACACTGTGCCACATCAAAGACTGTTAAATAAGTTGGAAACTTTAGGGTTGGACTTAAAGCTAGTTGCATGGATACAATCTTGGTTACAGGATAGACAACAAAGGGGTGCAGTAAATGCAGTAAATCCTCTTCGTTGGATGGTACCCCAGGGTTCTGTACTTGTACTGGTTCTGACCAGTGCTATTTAATATCTTTATAGGTGATATTGCCTGTGGTATTGAGGGGAAAATATGCCTTTTTGCAGATGACACCAAGATATGTAACCGGATAGACACGCCAGGTGGGGTACAGAAAATGAGGGATGATCTAGGTAGACTGGAGGAATGGTCAAGAGTGTGGCAACTGCAGTTTAATGTCAAAAAATGCAAAATCATGCACTTGGGAAACAAAAACCCAAAGGCTCAATATTTCCTTAATGACTATGACTTAATCTAGGAGGAAAGGGATCTAGGAGTCATTATTTTCAGTGACTTAAAGGTAGCCAATCAATGTAACAAAGCAATGAGACAGGCAAGTCAGATGCTTGGTTGTATAGGGAGAGGAATTAGTAGCAGAAAGAGAGAAGTAGTGATGCCCCTTTATAAATCATTGGTACGCCCTCACCTAGAATACTGTGTTCAGTTCTGGATTCCATATCTCCAGAAAGACATAAATACATTAGAGACTGTGCAAAGAAGAGCAACTAAAATGGTCCATGCCCTTTGTAATAAATCATACCAAGAAAGGCTAGAGGAACTAAACATGTATAGCTTGGAGCAGAGAAGGGAGAGGGGGGACATGATAGCAGCTTTCAAATACATCAAGGGTTGTGACCAGCTAGAGGAGGGTACCATTTTTCAAAACAAAAGGTGTAATAGAACACGAGGGCATGGATATAAACTGGAGGGTGGTAGATTCAAAGGAAAAAGGAAAAATTACTTCACTGAAAGGGTGATAGATAAGTGAAATAACCTCCCATCTGAGGTGGTTGAGGCCAATACAGTAGAACAATTTAAACATGCTTGGGATAAATATAAGGGTATCCTAAATTGTAAACCAAATTGAGGGTAAATAGGGTCTAGGGTCAGTATAGTTTTGAATAAACAAATGGGCAGACTAGATGGGCCATGTGGCTCTTATCTGCCGTCACTTTCTATGTTTCTATGTTGGATAAGGATACATAAAATTCTCCATCATTCAATTGCCTCATGGCCTCTTTAACATATGCAGTCCTATCCAGGACTACAACCCCACCCCCTTTGTCAGCTTGTCTGATGACAATGGAGTGGTCACTCTTAAGTTCTTCCAAAGCATACTGTTCACCCCTGGTCAAGTTTTAAATTTTAGCCCCTCTACACTTATCACTCAAGGAGCATATGCTTTTAAACTCCCCTATTACTAATTTATAAAACATATCAATAGCCTCAGCTTTCTGTGAAACCGTTAAAAATCTGAAGGATTCCTAAAGATTTTAATTTTCTTTACATTGGTTTCCTAATCAGTGGGTGATGCAGTTACCCTAATTAATTAGACCTTCAAGAATATCCCAACAAATTTTCTCAGTGTCATCTAAACTGGCCAGTAGATTGGTTGAACCAGTGTCCTCCATAACAGGAGTGATCGCTTTTTGCTGAGCAAAAAACCTTTTATGACAGAGGTTTCTAACAAATCTATTGAGCTCAAATTCATTTGGATCTGCACAGGGGGCATAGCTTAAACCTTTCTGTAACAGGTTAATCTGTTCTATAGTGAGTGATTTACTGGAGAGATTAAAAACTCCCTGAGGGTCTAATTTAAACTCACTTTCTTTCTGCCAACTTTTCTCCCTCATCTCTTTCCTCTATTTCTAGAGGTCTCTTTGGAGACCTCTGAGATAGGGGTTTGAACCGGTTCACCCACCATGGGTCCTTGTAAGTCAAATTCCTCCCTAAAAAAACTTTAGAGTTAAGGTTAGGTCTGGCTCCCCCTACAATATTGGAGCCATCAGAATTCCCGAGTGGCTGAACATTTGTGTCATCCACACTTTCTTACTCAAAATCAAATTTGAGTCATTTTTTGGGGGGTCAGCTGGATTTCTAAAACTATTGTTCCATTACTTAAAATCTCTAAGAAATATAAGCCTACAATTTATCTACTGCCCTTGGAAGGAACAGTACTGTTCCTGCCCTCTTTTCTATTATTATTGTCACTGACATTTCTTTCATTAATGACATTGGCCCAGATCCTGACCTGCGCACACTTTACAGGTGTGCGCGGGTCAATACATACGCTAACGTAGCTGGGAGTGCACGACTCCTGCACTCCCCTCTCAAGGTAGTAAATCTGGACACTTACGTGTATAGATTCCTGCCTTAAAATTTATGACCCGGTCTGCGGCCTTACGGCACATCTTGTCATAACGGGGCTTTCCACGTACTGACCCTTTATTTACATGTCTATCTCCGCCTCTACATCTGTCATAGAGAAGGGGTCTGCCCATTTTATGTAACAGCAGATGTTCATAATTTTCGTTATGTACGCCGTACGTAATTCCTTTGCCATACAGAGGGGAGGATCTACCCCATTATTCCCATAGTAGGGTTGTCCCCTCTGATTATTAGTTTTGGTTTTGTTATTTTTATTTTTAGGAAATGTTTTAGGATTATTTGATCTAGGGAAATTAACTCCAATTTTTTTATTGTAAGCCCTCACTCAAATTTATAGTAGTCCATGTCCCTATTAAATTTCGAATTTTCTTCTAATAATAACTTTTTCATATGCTAATACTTTTGATTGCATCACATCCACTTTTTCCCTAAAACTTTCAGATTCTCTATAGATTTTTAAATCCCCTTCTAAACTGTCTATTTCCATAATAACCTCCTGCAATTTTGATTCCCTCTAATTGATTAAAAGATGCATTAGACTTACTGAACATGCGTCTAATATAAAGTTCCGTTCTTTCAATAACCCTGGAAAATCAACAAAAGAATGGGTTTTTAAACTCTTAAGCCCCTGGGAATTATCTGGTGATCAAGATATTTCTGTAGCGAGGCGCTGTCAAGCCAATGCTGCGTCTCCATTTTCAACATGTCTTCAAGTTTAAAAAGAAGCTTCAGTTGTAAACCATTGTTTGAAGTCTCAGTAAATTTGTCACCATCTTTAAACAATTGCTTATGTCTTTTGCATCTTTCAATATGGTAATCAAAACAATTTTGAAAAGATTCAGCCATCACAAAATACAATAATGCTCTTAAATAGAACAGTTAATTATAACAAATAGTGGTGCTGCCATACACAATAGGTAAATATGCAAAAAATAACAGAAAAAGTAATGGCTCTTCCATTAGTTTATAAACCACATCTGTAAGTACTGGGGCCTAACCCACAGAAAAATAAAATCTAGAAAATAAATTTAGACAGCATTGAGATATAAACTAATTTACCATAAAAAATTATTCTAGTCACGTCAGAGCTTATAAATAGGGCCCCAGTAATGGCATAAGTCATTCACCGGAGGGACCCTGAAGAGGACGGACGTCATCGCGTGCCCACGCCATCTGAAAAAGAGAAGCTGGAGTCCCGATCCTCGCCTGTCAAGAAAGAAGACTACAGAAATGTGAGTAGGATCAATATTATAAAATATTTTTTATTCAAATAGTATTTTTTTTATAAATGCTGGCTTTTTATTTAAAGTAAAAAATATGAGGCATCATTTTTCATTGATATGGAACAGGGCATATTTACAATCTTTTTAAAGCAACAGAGGGGTCATATCATTTTTATTCTATAAAGGAGGGGCAATCTAATTTATATTCTATAAAGGAGGGGCCATATCTTTAATACTCTTTAACGGAGGGGCCATATATTTAATATTCTTTAACGGAGGAGCCATATCTTTAATATTATTTAATGGAGGGGCCAAATCATTAACATTATTTTACGGAGGGGATATAATTTTTTTTACAACATGAACGGAGGACTTATATGGCTGCCATTAACCCTTGGCATACTGCTGCTTATGGTACTATAAGGCACAGCATGCCCTGCAATACAAGGGTATGCTGTGCCTTATAGTACTAGATGCCGCAGCATGCTAAGGGTTAATTGTAGGGCAGCAATTTTAATTATTTTTACTAGGTTTTTTTACATTTTTAATTGTAGGTTTATTTTTAAAACCAAGTGAGTGTCGATTTCTATGAAATCGACAATCACACTCACCTATTTTTATTTGGCCGACTTTTGGCCGACTTGGCAGAGATTTTACAAATCGTTGTACATTAAATACAGCGATTTGTATGTTCTGCTTTTTAAAAATCACCATGGTGATTTAAACAGTGGTGATTTTTGAAAGGGACAATTTAGCTTTAGTAAATCCAGCGATCAGGAAATCGATGAAAATCCTCCAAAAAAAATGCCACAAAATCTAGCCCTTATCTCTGTTCTCTCATCTTTCCGTTTCTCTCTCTCTCTGTTTACCCTGGTCATAAATCTTTCCGTTCAGCTCTGCAATCTCTATTTCCTCCCAGACTTGGACAAACACCAACACACCACTTTCTGTCTCTCCTTTCCTCTCAAAGTCTTGAAGCATGCTGGGAACTGTAGTTTCTCACTGTAAATCCCACCAACATGGCTGCCAACAGTCCCAGTATACATTAAAGGGATATTCCACTTTAGTGGGCTATCACAACATGTCTGATTAAAGTTTTTATACATTGACACAAACTATAGAGACCTTTGAAATTTTACTATTCAAACTCTATAAAGCAATAAAATACAACAAAAAGGCTGGAGCCTGAGTAGATATGTTCCTTAAGCAACATAAACATGATATACCATTACATCCTGTCGTTAGCTGCAGATTCAGAATTTTTATTGAGTAAGATTGCAATCACTCACAAAATGATGGAGCTGCTAATTCACAGATTTGTGTATTTATTGTAATGCACACATACAGTCTATGGGCTGGATCCAGACTTAAGTAAGTGCTTGAAATGAGTTACTACTGGGCTAAACCATGTTGATTTCAGGGGAAGTCAAGTTAATTGTATTCTTTGCATGCAGGGATATATCTTTGAATTGCTTACTGCACACAGATACTGACCAGCTTTACTATCACACAGTTATTTAGACTTGGGATAGGAAACATCACCTTTCAACTCTAATACTGTTTGCAACAGATGAAATATGACTCCCCTGCAATCAACATGGTTTATCCCAGGAGTAACTAATTTCAAGCACTTACTTAAGTCTGGATACAGCCTTTTTCAACTAAAGTTCTGAGCAGCTATGTAGCATAAAAGAGATTCGACACAAAAGCATACCCCCTAACTGTTACGGTACCCCGGGTTTACCTCTACGGAGTACCAGGGTGACCAGAGAGGGAGAGAAGAACCGAGTAACTCACCGGATCATACAGCCTGATGTCGGACCGAGTGTTCGCCAGAGCCCCAGATGGTGGGGATATACTGGAGCTGGTAGGACCCCGTCAGGTTACGCACCTTAGAGTAAACTCGGAAGAGGAAACGGGAGCAGATGGGAAATGGATAATAAAGCGGGAAATAGCGAAAGAGGTACCAGAAGAAACTGGACTGTGACAAACCACAGAAAACACTAAACAAAACGGAGAGACAATAAGGAGTGACAGGACAAACAGGACCGACTGAACAAACTGGGACTAACACTCACTCACTCACTCACACACTCAACCCAACTACCCCGGAGGGCAACAAACACAAACTCACGGGAGAAGGCAGGGAATAACCAGTAGGGATAAACACAGCAAGGTGGGAGAAAGGGGAATGATCACACTGAGGGAAGCAGGCAAGGAACAAGGCTGGATAACAGGGGGCAAACAGTAGTCAATCAAAACTGCAATAAAGCAAGGCAGAGAACAAGGCAGGCACAGATACTGAAAACAGATTCTATAACCGGCGCTGGCCAGGGGGCAGAGAGATCTTAAATAGAGGCTGCTAGTCCCTGATAGGCTAGCAGCCGACAGCGTTGTGAGGGGGAGTCCCTAACCGTATCAAAACAGCAGAGATCGGGAGCGCACGCCCGCCGGAGGCTGCAGCGTCGCTCCCACGTGGAATTTGTTTACATGCTGTGTTCAGCATGTCGGCAGACGGAGGGAGAGGAACGGCACCTGCAGCGGGACCAGGACATGACGGGCAGGCGCGGGGAAGGTAAGAAACCGTGCCCATCGTGACACTAACATTTGAGAATTGGAAAGAGGGACAAAATTTTGCAGTATGGTGGGTGGGGTGTCTTGTACCACCCAATAGGCATGTCTGAGGAAGTGGGTGTATCTTGCACAGCCCAGAGGGCAGGTCTAGTGCTTTGTGTAGCATGCTGTTAAAAATAAGTGTTTTGGCCTAGGTGTTCATCCCACTACCTGTACGCAGATAAAAAGTTCTTCAGAAATTAAAGTTTTCAAACATTATTTCTGTGGCCAATGTCAACTTATCAAATACTGTGCCATCCATGTATGTACCCAGCCATCCACATGTCTGCCCCTGTTTATTTGTCTGGCCTTCATATGTCTGCCCTTTTATTATATGTAAAGCCATCCATATGTCTTCCCCTTAACATATGTCCAGCCATCCATATGTCTGCCCCTTTATTATTTGTCCAGCTTCAATATGTCTGCCCCCTGTTTATATGTCCAGCCTCCATATGTTTGCCCCTGTTTATATGTCCAGCCTCCATATGTCTGCCCCTTTATTATTTGTCCAGCCACCATATGTCTGCCCCTTTATTATTTGTCCAGCCTCCATATGTCTGCCCCTTTAATATTTGTCCAGCCTCCATATGTCTGCCCCTGTTTATATGTCCAGCCTCCTATGTTTTCCCCTGTTTATATGTCAAGCATCCATATGTCTGTCCCTATTTATATATCCAGCCTTCATATGTCTGCTCTAGTTTATTTGTCCAGCCTCCATGTCTGCCCCTTTTAAATGTCTGCCTCTATTATATGTCTGCTTCTTGATTAATTGTCCAGCCTCCAAGTCTGCCCTTTGATTATTTGTCCAGCCTCCATGTCTGCTCATTTTTTCCATAGTATTGAGGTTGAACAGCGACAGGTAAGATTTTCCCCTAACCCTTACCCTAATTCTCACTCTAACCACAGCCTAACCTTAACCCTCCATGTTCAAAAACAGATAGAATCCAGTGCCGGATGAGACTCCATATCCCAGAGTGGCAAGGGAAAGTGTCAGTTAAAGTTGGGGAAGTAAAAATTCTTTTTTCTCTGGGAGAGACCAAGGTAATAGAGAGCGGAGACAGACCTATGTATGAGGAGGAAAAAATATTTGGGATAGATTTGTGAAAAGCCAGATACTGTATTTATTATTGAGATTAATTTATTAAATGTTTTATATGTAAAAATGCTGCACTGGAGGTTAGTATTTGTGAGAAAAGCATCTATAAGCCAAGAGAATTGTATATGAAGAAACAGCGTCTGAGAGGAGAAACATTATCTTGTGGAAGAAACCCTCTGGAAAAGAAACTGTGAGAAAAGCCATATTTATATCAACAAACCCTGGCTTTTGTAAGTAAACCTGAAAAGCTGTCAAATCCTTTTATGAGATATACCTGAAGTGAATGGGAAATGTAGATTTAACACCTGTTTAGAAAATTCAGAGACTGATATAGACTCATATATTGTATCAAATAATTAATTGAAAATACTTATTTCAAAGACTGAGCTACATCTATAAATTACATTGTTTGTATCATTGGTGATATGGAGATAAAAATCTGATACTGTATCACTGTAGTCCAAGTGCACCAACCACAGCCTGGCCAGGAAGTGAGCAATATTGCAATAAACTATTCTCTGGTCTATTAAGTTTATGTGTATTAAAATTAATATTAATAAGTTAATATTTATTCTAAGTGATGAGAGCTATTTAGGATTACTTTCAGGTTATTATGAAAGTATGTAATGTAATGTTAGGTGTATTAAATATTAATAAGTTAATATTTATTCTAAGTGATGAGAGCTATTTAGGATTACTTTCAGGTTATTATGAAAGTATGTAATGTAATGT
>WWET01003009.1:171159-182529 GCA_011038615.1 Limnodynastes dumerilii
GAGGGTTAGGGTTAGGGTAGTGAGAGGGAAGGGTTAGGGTAAGGCATAGCAATCGAAATACCAGCCAGTTCGCAACTGCCTGCGGAGAGAATGGGCAATTCGAAAATCGTCCGTTCGTACCAGAGTCCCACACCCATGTTGGCTATAGATTATTTATAATGCATTAAGATTAGTTTCTAAAGATTATTTTGAAAGTATATTATAAGGAGTTGCTAAATTATAATTTTCCCCCCATTGTAAATCTGTTCAAAACATAAATTGTAAATTATTTATTATAGTAATATATAGTATTATATATAATATATGTAATATATTATTATTATTATTATTATTATTATTATTATTATTATTGTAACTATCTTTTCTATAAAGAACAAACTTTAGCAAAGTGTGTGTGGTTACAGGGGGTCCACAAGTTCCTGGAGGTTATTATATCTACGTCTATACAGGGTTGCATGCGCCGCTGTGAATACACATTTTAGACATATACACTGCACACAGTATCTTAGGGTTAGGCTGCAGGGAAGGGAGCCATAGGGTAGGAAAGGGAGTCTTAAGGTTAGACATACGTAAGCTTCCTGTGTGTGCAGGGGACTGAAATTGCGCAAGGAAGAGGGAGAGAGCACACCCCTGTGACTCCCCTCTTTCGGAAGGGAGTTCCTTACGTGTCCAGAACCCTACCTTAACCTCTATGCAAGGACAGATCCATGCATAAGTGCTGTTCCCTGCCCCCATAAGTGAAAAGCCAGCCCCTTGATCAGAACTTCTAAAGCATGGAACTAAGTTCCGTATATTAGAAGGTTCACTTGCGTAACATCTGGCGTGCACATGCGCTGATGTTACTTGTCATGGGACTTGCGCAAATGACTTGTGTAAGTCCCCTAACTTTATTAGTTCTGAATCTGGCCTATGTGAGGTCCATGTGCAAAACACAAAGTATTTTCCCTGCGTGCAAAAAAATGCACCCCTCACAATAAATGTTTTGCCCTTACAAAATATGAAAGCATATTGCTTATTTAGGTGCTGACATAATAGTGATTGATGACGTGAACAAAGTATTTAATATTCTTGTATCTTAATTACACAGTATTCTTCAAATACCTTCAAATAAACTTTTATATATGTTTTACATGTATGCATATTTATTTTGTGCTATGTCTTAATGTCTTGTATGTGCATACTCCACTTGGTGTTAATAAATACAATGAAGCCTTTCTTTTTATAATTCTGGAATGCATATAACCATATGAAGTGATTCCCACAATGAATGGGTCATTACATACACTTTGGGGAGAAAAAAAAATTCCACAATATTTAAAACATTGCAACTTTTCTAGTTTTAAATATACTGTGCTGTTATTTGGCATTAAAGTACATTTTCTACATAATCCATTTATCCCACTAGACACTTTATTAAATATCTAGAGGGCTGAATTGATTATGGTAGCACACCTCTGGTTAAAGTACAAGTATGGCTGCTACCTCCTTACAAGTTAGCCCAGTTGCCCTATGTAACTCCAAACGGTGGTCCAAGTATGATACCCGCCTTAGTAAAAGGTAAAGGTTTGTTATTACCTGTACAATGTAACTGATATCTTCCTTCCAAATTGCAGAGAGGTGAATCAACATAAGAAAACTTAGAATAACTTTACACCAGTGTTTAGCGAAATAAAAAAAAATTTAATAAGTGTTTTCTGAATGTTTGAGATTTGTGGAAAACTTAATACGGTTAATAGAATGAAATGAGACTTTGCAACTTATTTTGTTTTCATTCAACAACAGAAAATGTAAATTGCAGGATTGAAACATCAAACTTGCACATCCAACAAGTAGAATACTATAATTCTTTGTAATAGTGAACTATCTCTCTCCACTCCAAATCAATGATAAGTAGAAAATTGCAATTATTACTCTCCTCCACTTAATCACAGTAAATCAATTATAACTATCACACAAGATTTTAAATATAAATTACATAACAATACAATATAGCATACAAAAAACAGAAATATAATTTAATAAAACATACAAAACAAATCTTAAAGTTATAATTTATTGTAGTTTAAACCCTGTGCCCAACAAATAGTCCATGTAGCTGCAATTATTATTAAGACTATGGGAAAGTTCACCTCCACTCAGGCTATGAAAAATTACAATTAAGCAAATGAGTTCTCAGAATCGGCGTCTCTGCTGCGTCACCTCAAACTGCTCTCCAATGCCCGTTGTTTTATCCGCTCACACTCTCTCACTCCTCAATTCAGCCACCAACACTCCTCTGTGCCACCTTTGCTGAGTCTCTCTGCCAATTGACCACCAATACCCTGCTATACCAACTCCGCTGTCTCTCTCTGCCACTTCACCACTGACACTCCGCTGCAGCGACTCTGCTTTTACTCTCCGTCTCCTCACCACCGACACTCTGCTGATACCAAATCCGCTGTTACTATTCGTCACCTCACCACTGACTCCGCTGTTACTCTCTGTCACTTCACCACCAACACTCCACTGCACCGACTCTGCTGTTACTCTCCATCTCCTCATCACCGACACTCCGCTGATACCAACTCCGCTGTTACTATTCGTCACCTCACCACTGACTCCGCTGTTACTCTCTGTCACTTCACCACCAACACTCCACTGCACCGACTCTGCTGTTACTCTCCGTCTCCTCACCACCGACACTCCGCTGATACCAACTCCGCTGTTACTCTCCGTCACCTCACCACCGACACTTCGCTGCACCGACTCTGCTGTTACTCTTCGTCACTTCACCACCGACTCTTTCCTTTACCGTCTCCGCTGACACTCTCCCCTGCTATCCACCAAATATTTCTCCCCCTGTTCACTCTTCAACCGCTCACAAACACACACCCCAAAGGCAATCTCCTACGCACCACTGTCCCTGATTACTCTTCTAGAAAATATACCCTCACGTTATACAACATGCTACATCTAGCTGACTGTTGCACCACCAATGCACTCAATCTGAGTATGAGACCCATGCCAGCTGCAGAGTACCATGAAGGCGTGAGACCAGCATCACTACTGTCAATCAGAATGAGTTCCTCACCTCCAGCAACCCCCAGGGGCACCACACAAATACCACCAGTGGTACTAGTACCTCTGGTTGAGAAACCCTGATATAACAGATACCTATAGCTAATATTGGCCCTAAAGGTTGCAGAATCTAAGCAGATATCAGTAGATACTATGGATCTTTACAAAAAGGTATGGAGTACCAGGTTAAAGTCCCTAAACTTGGTTACTAGCATGTAGAAAAAGAATGGTTTACAGACCAGAAACATGTGTCAGAAATTCAGATGCAGTATTGGGAGATTATATAGAAAAAGTCAATGACAAAACCAGACCAGCAACAGAATACAACAATTACTAATAGCAAACAGGCACAAGAATGGTTGGAAACAAATTGAGTAATTTCTAAGATAATTCAAAAAAACATTAAGACCATTAGATTAAGTCACAAGTCTTTGCAACAGTAAATCAACTGAGTCAGGATTATGGCCAGGAGGAATGAACAGGGCACCTATCATTGGCTGGGATGGGCAGGGATTTCCAGTAATTTTGTCCCAGGCCTGGGCAGAGGAGGAGGCCCACCTTGTCTTTCACGGATCAGCATGCTACTTACCAAATTCCTACTATTGCTGATACTTACACCTAGTGCTGATCCACATGGAGGACTTATTATAAACAAACCTGCCCTGCATGTCAGCTCACTGTGAATCGTTTTGCAGGTCTCTGGCACTCCACCTATATGTGATGTCATGAAATGTGACCTTACATAGGAGTGGATTACAGGGCCCCAGCCTATTTTGTCCAGGGCCCACAATTTCTGGTGACAGCTCTGGAAATGAAGACTGCAAGTGGTCACCTAATGCAATCACAAAACGAAACAGGAAACTGGGCCACCTTGCCTTGCATGTGGTAAGCTAATGACTGTTTGAGGTGACTACCACACATTGCAAAGAACGTGGGTAATTAGCTTGTTTTTGGGATTGCTCTGTGAAACAGTTTACAGCTGAACATTTGCACAAGTCATAGGGCATCTCAAAATCTGGAATCAGTTGATGGCCAACACTCCGCAGTTCATATTGGGCCATTGTGCTGTATTTAAACTTGCTGACACTATAGATTAAAATGTTGTTTATGCATTTTGCTGTATTTTTTTTATACAATATTATTTGCAACACAATATATTCCGACAATGCAACTGCGACACCAGAGATTTTTTTTGTCGCTGCAATTAAGACAACTAGGACATCACAGTGAAAGGTAGGATTTTCCCCTAACTCTTACCCTAACCCTCCCCTAATTTTAATCATCCTGGTCCAGCAGCCTAACTTTAATCCTCCCCTCTATGGAGCCTAACCCTAACCCTTTCTCTCGTTTAAATATGGCCATTAGACAAAGTATCTGTTTCGGAATTATTTTTTTTCATAATGATAAAGCTGTCAGCAATGGTACAGCTGAAATTAAACTTAAGGCTGTCAAAAATGATCCATTCTTATTGGCAACTGTATCCTGAGTATAAGTAACACAATATTTTACATCTTTTTTAGGGAATTTATATTTTTTAGTACAATGTATTTCCAGGTGACATTCTGTAATTATGCTGCAAACTAATCTAAGCTACATATCTTATCTGCATAGCTGTTAACAGTAGTCTGTTAAAAAGGCTGATATGAAAATCTCTGTTTGATTATACAGCTTTAGTTTTGTATTTATCTTGTTTAAATCATAGTTCCGTGACCATTATTTACTAACAAAGTACATATAATTTTTATAGTTTAATAATGACATGTATACCTCTTTGGTCACTCACCACTAAACTGGTGTTCGTCACCACACCCTCAACACAAACCAGCTATTTAGCATTACCTCCCAGCACTGACTAGCTCTAATTAGTTACATATTTTCCATCGGTGAGTTCTGTGTACAAGTGAGATTGAAAAATGAACCCTGCAGTTTAAGACTGCAGACTTCCATCAACATTATTAGACTCCCTTTTACTAACCTGCGGCAAACTACCCTCTTTGCCACACAATGTAACAAGGCTGTACCTTCTTTAATAAGAATATTGTATATAGATGTATTACTGATTATGGTGCATAAGTCCAGTGGAGTTAGTATTCAGATTTGTGTAATAAAGGACACATATGTGACCACCCCAGATGTTGGAAGCGGCAGTGTACAGGTAAGTGAGTGATTGCAGAACGTCGACAGAGCGGTGAATAATTCAGAACAAAACAACCACTGAATGATTTTAAAGAAATCAAAGTTTACTTTTACAATTAATTATAATTGCAGAAAACTTGTATTTCTTCTAATATATAACAAAATAGAATTCAATTTTTCTATCAATAGCAATTTACATCACAATACACAATGTCAATATAACAATTGCAAATTTTTACATAACAAGCATTTAAGAATCAACGATGGACAAGGTAAAATACAGGTTTGTATCAGTATACAGTAAGGTAAGGTAAGTTGAAACAGTTGCAATTAAAATGATATCTTATTTGACTGAGATAACAGTTACAATATTGTTGCAATAAATTGGTGTTCTGAAAACAGACTTCCCTAACTGGAAATACGGGATAGAGTCGCACCATTCGACATGAAGAATCACTGGGAAGGAGGATAAGATATCTCCATGTGCATTATGACCACCCATAATCTCCCTCTTATCCTCCTTCCCAGTGATTCTTCATGTCGAATGGTGCGACTCTATCCCGTATTTCCAGTTAGGGAAGCCGTGCGGCGCCCACTGGCAGTATAGGGATAGTTATTTCCTCGGTATGAGGCCATTAGGATCTAGTGCCTCCATTCATTGGGTTAGGAGTATGAAAATAAAAATAAAAATAAAAATAATAATGTAGGATTATAATTTAGAGTTTCCAACAATTACAATTATGGATTCACCCATTAGCCTTTTTCCCAAAAAAGTTTTATCTTTCCCTCTCACGCCCATTCATCTCAATAGAGCATCCTAGAAATAAGCGGACCTTGAGAGGTTATTTTGAGGATACCATTTGATGCCTCTTTTAATGTTAGATATCATCAACTATTCTGACCTTAGATTTTGAGTAAGGTCAATTATTGAATTCACTAAGGGATTATGAGGTCCCTCACTCTATATCCTATTATTCTAATCCACTTTTTTCCTATGCAGCACTCACCTATTAACACATTTTCACCGTTATTTTTCACATCATCATTTCAATTATTGTTCCTTTCTAAATAAGGAGGTTTATGATAGGGAGTTTATGTCACTTTATTTCTTTCTTTTTTCAGTATATCACCTTTAATGTATATTAGCACATAGGTTATCACCGTTTAAAAGAACATATGTATTACTCAGATTATTATCAATTGAATTTCACCAATGGGTATCCCTCACATGGAGCCCATTCTATTTTACTAATAACTAACATATTTAGATTAAAATTAATACTTAAATTAGAATTATTTTTAGTCATTTGTCTACCATTTCCTTGTCACTTTATTTATCACACTAGGCACCATACAGGAGAATATATTTATTCCCTGCTTGTTTTTTGTATTAAGGTTGTAGGGGAATAAGGAATCAGAGAATGTATACCATATAAGATACGGATTTGGTATGGACCGTAGTTTGAGATATTAATTACGTGGGCCCAATATCCGAGATTATGAGATGGCACCAATGTCTAGGATCATCTGGTATAATATCTATCACCTCGATTTCTCCTGTCCACACCCATTCTCATGAGAAATCAGGTCATGTAGTGTGTCCATCCTCATATACCTTTCAATTTTATCTTTGTTTTTATTCATTCATTATCAAATACATTTAGCTTATTTTTATATATTCCATTTTGTCTAATGCTTTATTTTAGTTTATTGCACAGACTGTTCTAAAAATTGATTTATTTATTGCAACGTGATTAGATCCACTTGTCAATTATAAATGTTTTTATTTCTATTTTTATTATGTTCAAATGTTTTATTGTATTTATTATTGTATTAATATTATTGTTTTTCTTACTGTGTCCAAATATTTACTGTTTTATTGATATTAAAGATGTTGATTTTAAACGTGGGTTAGAGGTTCTAAATGAAATTAGAAGTGACGGCATGCAGGGATGGAATACAAGGAGACCCTGTGGATTAAAATCCCTTTATTAGGTTCCAATTACGTACAGCTATGAAATCTATTTAAGACCACAACCACCAATGTGAGATCACTTTTGAGAAAGGATTGTAGATCCGAAACGCGTTAAGTGACTCAGAGCCAGGCATCTCCGATCGTTACCTCCTTCCCGTCTTCTAAAGGTCTCCAGCCGAGTTGCAGGACGCGCATTCCACCACATCATCATCTGTCGTCTCCTCGTGCTAGCTGGTGGTTTGGAGCCGTTCCCCGTGGTATGGACGTCCCCACGGGCATCTGATCCTAGCCCAACCAGAGACTCTTGGATTTCCGGGGTAGGGGAGTTCCGATTGTTATCCTGTGCCCATCTTTTATTCTTATATGTGCAAAGTAACATACCAAGTAAAGTTCAGATTTTGATACCATTTGTGTTTAATTTCACTTGGTCACACACATTTTGAATTTATTAGAGAGGATTCTCTGCCGTTCTTAGATCGTTTTTATTGGACACCTATATGATCTTAAAAGTATTTTGGAATATTTAAATATGTTTATAGACCTTTTGGATCCATCTATTAATTAGATTGTTATATTTATATTATTCTAATTCCACTCTATTTTTTCCTTTGTTCTGTTCCTCGTTATGTTCTGCTTCTCCTCCGATTTACCGGGGGAGACCTCAACTGGATTAGAACTTCTTACCACAGGAACGATCAAAGACCATACCTAGACTGAATGGACATATATCCCTGTGTGCCGTCACTAGGTTAGATTGATCTTTTTTATGGTATGTTATACTTAGATGTTACATTACCATTTTATCAACATTGTTATATTGCTATTTTATTATTATTGTTTTTTCTGCTATTCCAGCGCTTTTCTTATCACATTTGTAAACCTTTTAACAATTTTATTGAATACACTGCATTAAATGTTATACCTTACATTTAATATTAAGATAATGTCAGCATACCAATTAGAGAAAATAAATATTTCCTGTATTATGACCAATTCTTTTACCCAGCATATTAAAATCTACAGACTTTTTACATCTAACTCTGCAGGGGTATCAGACATATACATTGTAAAACACTGTATAACTAATGAGAACTCAATAATAAAGGCTTATTAAATATTCTTCTAATAAAATGAAATAAAATGTAAACAATTTATTCAGTTAATAAACATATAATAACTTACAATTGTACACAATACACTTACAATATTCCATAAAATAGCAATTACAAACTGCTCCCACTCTCCATATATCCATAAAACCACTCGATGTTTATAAAGATTGCAGCTATAGTGGCAGCCTCTCAGTGGTTCATTAAATAACTTAGAGAATACTGAAACGGAACTACGAATAGATTTGATCCTTTCAATCAAGTGGCAAACTTGAAAGTATTCCCATAAAACAAGATATGGTACTGCACCAAAGGTATAGTGTCCTCATCCAGTTACTGGGGAACCCTAATGTGTTTCTCCGTGTTTCATCATCCCTCTGAAGAAACCACATTGAACGCGGACAAACGTGTAAGGGTTCCCCAGTGCTTGGATGAGGACATGGTACAGTGCCATTTTTGTTTTACTTTTAAATTTGTCACTTGATTGAAAGGATCGAATCTATTCAGAGTTCCGCTTTTAGTATTCTCCAAGCCATTTAATGAACCACTGAGAGGCTTTCACTATAGCTGCAATGCTTTAGAATATATAAGTGTGAACATTATCTCGCTAAACATTGAGTGGTCTTATGGATATATGGAGAGTGGGAATTATAAATATACCTTGTTGCGGTAAGCTATATACGCTAATAGAAGGAGCTTTTACCAGTCAGCTGATGATTTTGGTAACCACCCTAATTGGGAGTTGAGGATTTGATACATTGTATCTTGAGGACTTTGTATACTCTGTTCGCTATATCAACTGCTGCACAAAGACCAGCAATTGCAGTTCAATTACTACCTTGAGAGGGAAGTACATGCTTACTCCTCGCCTGCAATATACATCTGTGGAAGTATTATTTGCATATTTATAAGTCTTGACTTTGTTATATGAGATCATGGATAACCTATGCAAGTTGCAACTGATAGCTTTCCCAATATAACACTTGAATTAATTTCATTTGAATGACACATAGTTGTATTGTGGTCTTCTAAAATCCTGTGATTGCTAATTGGAGCACTAACGACTCTAGTTTCCTAAGAGCTCATAGAGCACTTTAATAGAAAACATACCTCTTTATTATACCAGCCAGTATGAGGACATGCACTGGGGCTATTTTCTGGAATATTGTAAGTGTATTGTGTACAACTGTAAGTTATTGTATGTTTATTAATTGAATAAATTGTTTATATTTTATCTCATGTTATTAGAAGAATATTTCATAGGCCTTTATTATTGAGCGCTAATTAGTTATACAGTGTTTTTACAGTGTGTATATGTTTTTGATATTTAGTGGACAGCCAGTAGTCCGGAGTGTATAATCTGCCGTAAATTATGTCCCACTGATTATGGCTTGACGATTAATAGTGCCTCTTGTGTGTAACAATTTTGGACACACGTGGAAAGTGTCTGTTTGTGTATTTAAGGAGGCTATTGAGGAGACTTGTCTGGATTACACTTTTGCATTTGTGTCTTGTTTACTATTATTACTGGGATTTAAATAATTTATCCACAGGAAACAGCAGACCATAGGGTTACCAGTACATTTCTTATATAAAAGGGTTGCACAGGATGCTTAGATCACTTTAAAAGCCGTTCTAGTCTAGATCCGTCCTTTTCTCTTTAATACTGACAAAAGATAAGAGAGGAGGGTAATCAGCGCTGCACTGTCCTCCAATAAAATGTAGGCAATGAGCATAAATGAAAACAATATTTAAAATGAGCAACCAAAAAGGGATGTATCCACTTTCATTGGAAGATGTAATTAAGTAGTGTAGCTTCTCCCTAGATGCGCTCCAAGGAAAAAGATGGTGACAAGATGTAGAGAATAATTAATGACGTTTTATTCTTACAAAATAATTAAACACCATGTCCTAAAAACTATATATGTTGCCACCAGCAACTGACATAAACAAATGACAAATAACAAAAATAAGACAGCAGTACCCAGAGGGTGGATAGTGGACGGGGTGACAGGCAGGGTAGTGTCTGACAGATGGTATCCCGGGAAGGTCTCGGCTCCACCTCGCAAGTCTCTCTGTTAGTTCCAAACAATCCTCCGTGGTCTGATGCACGTTCTGCTCCACTGACGCGTTTCGAGCGCGAACCGCCCTTTTTCAAAGTGGAGTGCAGCCTTCTGGTGTTCTTCTGGATATATAGCTGATCGGTAACCGCGGTGGACCAATAGCTAAGTAAAAAGTACCATGAATGGGACTCTTGCAAAGAATAAGTCACTTATTAACATAAATAAAATATATGGAAAATAGAACCTGATTTTTGGCACTGTGTCCCAGATTAAAAGGATATTAAAGGCTTATAGTATAGTTCATTTATCTGTATTTTTAAGAGGTGTTTTCATACCTTTGAAGGAAAATAAATCTATCTCTGTCCCTTTATTTCCTCTAAAGAGTTTATGAAAAAATGATATTACTTCTATTTGAATAGAGAAGAAAGTGGGACAAGTAACCCGATGAGGTAAAGTTCACTTGTAAAACATTTTTTCTTGTTTCAAATAGCGATAAGTAACTTCACAATAATCTCCGGTAATGCTTAATCATAGGAATGTAGTTAAGGACATTAAGTTTTTATGTTCTACTTTTCTTGCCCCTTGGACTGTTATTTAGATGAAAGAGTAGAATAACTGCTAGTAATGAAAATAAGATCAGTTATGATGTGTATGCTAAGTTTCCCAATTTTTGCTGACTTTGAAAGTGCTTGATCTATCTATCTATCTATCTATCTATCTATCTATCTATCTATCTATCTATCTATCTATCTAGGGCTGGATTAAGGTCTGTGGGGGCCCCTGGGCAACTAAATCTAGCTCATATATATATATACACACACACGTTCAAATCCCCATTGACCCCAACCACTTTCATTAAGAACTCTATAAAAAAGAAATCTACCTTTGCTGCCTCTCCTCTGGCTCCGTCCTCCGTTGCGCGCACTCTGCAGAATTATGACGCTCACGTGACCTTAGGTCACGTGGCGACTTGTAAACAGAGCTGTGGCTGTGCATAGCACAGCCAGCTCTGTTCAGGCAGGGGGCAGGA
>WWET01003009.1:182542-195173 GCA_011038615.1 Limnodynastes dumerilii
ATGGATGTCAGTGATTGACATCCTCCTCTTAAGCACACTATCGCAGCTGCCGGAATATGATGGCAGCTGCGATAAACAGTGCTTAAGAGGAGGATGTCAATCACTGACATCCATCCTCTTTCACTGCACTTTGTGGGGGCCCTTTTTGTGTGGGGGCCCCGGGACGACCGCCCCGACCGCCCCATGGTTAATCCGGCCCTGTATCTATCTATCTATCTATCTATCTATCTATCTATCTATCTATCTATCTATCTATCTATTTTTTGCTCCTTGGACTATTATTTGGATGAAAGAGTAGAATAACTGCTAGTAATGAGTGATCTATCTATCTATCTATCTATCTATCTATCTATCTATCTCATATCTATCTATCTATCTATCTATTTATCTATCTATCTATCTATCTATTCACAGGCGTTACTTGAAATTTTTGAGCCAAGGCAAAAACAGAAAATGGTGCCAACCCTGAATTAGTTACCAATACCTATACTAATTACAAACATTAACCTCAGAATTTGTGGCCCTTTCCACTCATGTGCAGAATTTTGCAGTGGCCAAACAAACGGAATCTCTTCTGTACGTCTGCACTCAGCTATTAGTCTGTATCAAGTCCCCTGTCTCTCTATCAGGCTGTCTAATAACTATGTGTTGGTCTATCTTTCTATCTATCCATTAGCTACCTTTTAGTCTGTATATCTATCTGTATGTGGTATGCTATGAAACATTTACAGGAAACTATAAATGATAAACTCTATACATACTATTTGCTATATACTTATAATGATGGTTGTAATAGTATGTAGCCCTCTGTATGGTGCAATGTATAAACAGCAAGAAACAACAATAGCAAGAAACAACCATAACCAAAAGTTAACAATACCGTTACAAAGATGAATGCTTTATATAGGAAATGTAATATAGTAGACTAATAAGACATAATAATGTACTTTTACCTGATAACTAATATGCTATCACTACTTATTTGTTCATAAACATTGTTAATTTTTAATTATGCCACCAGTGATTTTTTTGTTTTTTGTTTTTTATTGTTATACATTTGCTCATAAGGGAAAGGTAGAAATATATAGCCAGATTCAGACTTCAGACCTCTGCATTTCACAGACGGACAGCACCGCAAACTGTAAGGCCCAGGACAAATCTGCATAAGTGACGTCACTTAGGGACAGGGCGCCGCTGTTATAAACTGTAAGGCCCAGGACACATCCGCATCAGTGACGTCACATAAGGACAGGGCAACGCTGTTACAAACTGTAAGACCCAGGACACATCCGCATAAGTGACGTCACATAGGGACGGGGCACCGCTGTTATAAACTGTAAGGCCCAGGACACATCCGCATCAGTGACGTCACATAGGGACAGGCCATCGCTGTCACAAACTGTAAGGCCCAGGACACATCCGCATCAGTGATGTCACATAGAGACAGGGCAAGGTGTACATGCATTTACAGCGGACCAGAGCACAGGGAAATTCTTCTCTGTGTACTGGACTGCTAATGAACAGCTCTGAGCAGCAAGTATTGGCAGTAGGATATCGCTGATACCTGCTGTTGCAGGGTAAAGGTAAGTATCGGCAGGCCTCCATCATCTTCGGAAGAGGGGAATGCACTCCCCTGTCACTCCCTTCTCTCATGCAGTTATGGCAGCAGTTATACTGGTATAACTCTGCCTTAAGTCACCTGTGAGGATCAGTGGTCCGTACAATCACTGATCAGCATGGAAGTAGGTAAACCCATCCAAACCGTGTCCCCCGTTCACCCCTATTCACCTTCCAGAGCTTAGGCGAACGGAGGGGATCTGTCACCATGAGCACGGAACTAGATGCACGGAATCGCAAGTTCAAGACAGTCACCAAAATTACACACGCAGCTTGCAAAATTCAGGTGAAGTACAGACCTCCGAATAAGGCCCATAGATAGTACATTAAAATCTTATTAGGTGGAAAGTATATAACTTTTATCCCTTTTATCTGAATATATTTAATAGGAATCAAGGAAAGACATCTACAGTAGATATAAAAGTTATGTAAATAGCAGAAATCTATAAAACAGAGCATATAAATTTATGACACCCCTTGTAAAACTATTTAGAAGACAGATAGCATAGATAACATTATCTTTATGGCTCAGTATGACCAGTTGACTCATTTATATCTGAATACACATATTTTCTACATGCAGAGGGTGATCAGACCTCATACTGAGGAAACTAAAACACAGAGATAAAGATGCAGTATTTTGTCTGGAGCTTCTGCCTGCTAATATTCCTCTTACATGAGAGTTCATGTGTAAAGGTAAAATATGATGGGTGAGTATGTAAATATGTGTCGTATTTAATTCAACAAATTAATTTTTATATTATGCAGCCCGGTCCTCCACTTAGTTATGGAACCAAAGCAGAAAAAGGACAAGGGAAATGTTACAACTTTCCTGGACATCACTGGTAACCAATTTATTGTCAAATCACTCGATAACTGCATGATTATGTGCAGTGTAGGGTAAACAGTCCAAAAATTGTCTTAACAATAATTATGCCAATTCTAAATATTGGGCAGTGTTTAGCCATTAGTGCCCTCATCTACCTGTCCATTTGATCAGCTTCATTTACAATACCTAATTAGACATTGGACTGGATCCAGACCTTGTTAAGTGCATGAACTTAGTTACACCTGGGCTAAACCATGTTGATTTCAGAGGGAGTCAAGTTAATTGTATTCTTTGCATGCAGGGATATATCTTTGAATTGCTTACTGCACACAGATACTGACCAGCTTTACTATACCTATACTATATACCTATAGTATATACTATATACCTATACTATACTTTACTAAACCATGTTGATTTCAGGGGAGTCATATTTCATCTGCTGCAAACAGTATTAGAATTGAGAGGTGATGTTTCCTATCCCAAGACTAAATAACTGTGTGATAGTAAAGCTGGTCAGCATCTGTGTGCAGTAAGCAATTCAAAGATATATACCTGCATGCAAAGAATACAATTAACTTGACTCCCTCTGAAATCAACATGGTTTAGCCCAGGTGTAACTAAGTTCATGCACTTAACAAGGTCTGGATCCTGCCTATTGTCAGTAGTTGCTGGTGTAGTATACATTCTACTATAATCTGTCTGATTTGGCAGTCAGGGAGTATTATGCAGTGTATGGCCATCTTAGTAATAGATGATATTTGGGGAGATCCTTTTAGACCTTGTATGAAAGCAGTAACGACAGACTGTACTTATAATACATGACTGACTATGAACACAGGCATTCAATAGTGCTTTCCTTCTGCCTTTAGTTCTGACAACACTTTATGTAATCCTCAAGAAAAAAGATAAAACACACAATGATGAAGTTTGCCAATGAATGGATGAAAGTAGCAACTAAAAGCACTGACCAAATTGTAAGAGCAGCACAGAAATTGATTATTACATACAAAATACCTCCATACACATCTTTGGAGAATGTTTCCAGTTACTTATCTCATTAATTCATTGTCAAGTTACATTACTAAGGGTTGTCACTCTTCTTTTGAGGATTAAAAGTATACTTGGACTTAGGCAACTCAGAAAATTTCAGAAATGTGAAAATTAGTGAGATTTATTTGTTTCAAACACAATTTGGATCATACACGGGAGTAGTATCCTGCACAGGCTGGGAAACAGTAGAGCTCTGTTATCGTTAGTAATAATATTGAATCGCTTCATTGAATTGCCGTGATCAATTAATTATATATCCAGTAGAAAAGAGCAAAAAAAAAACTTAAGTGCACTCCTTAAGATCAGTACTGTTTCCAAGCAGATATATTAAAACAGTCAATTTTACTAATTCATTTAAAATTATAGACTGATTGTGAAATATAAAATGGTTTTGGATAGTGTGAAAAGATCAGAAAAAAGGTGATTAAAAATAAGTAGCTCCAATTTCCCCATTGCCATTACCTATTCATTTTATGCAGTGCTAAATTCCAAATTAGTAGTAGAAGAAAAATTGTCTGCTAGGAGGATATTCACTAAATAATACTCATAGATATCCTGTCATGGGTGAGATAGCAGGGCTAAATATGTATAAATTCTGAAGCTTCATTAAGCTTCACAGCCAAACAACAAAGTTGCAATTTAATATAACTACAATTGATGTAAAAGAAATAGATACTGAAAATGCTGCATACAAAGTACATGTTAATCAATGATATATACTAGGTATATATCAGAAACTCTCTTCCTTACTAGTTGGTAATTTAATAGATGTTTTGTACTGCAAATATTAATACTAGGGACTTAATTTCAGTATTCTTAATAATAAACTCCAAAGCTGCAATTCTGTAGAGAAAGCCTTAATAAGCTCTCTTTAATCCTCAATGCCACTATATAGCGTTTTTAGTCGTCACATTAGCATTGGGTGTTCGGACAAATAATTGTTGTAGTTAATGGCCAGGATCAATTTTTTAAACATCAAATAAACACACCAGAAACGCTCTGGTACGATTATTTGATCTTTGAACATGTTTGATTTAGGTAATGGTTATGAAATAGGTAATGGCAAATGGGAACGGGTGCTAGTTATTTTTAATCACGTTTTTTCTGATCTTTTCACACTATCCAAAACCATTTTAAATATATATCAGAGTCAGTCTCTATAATTTGAAATGAATTAATGACATTTACTGTTTTAATATAACTTGGGAACAGTACTGATCTTATGGAGTGCGCTTCATTGATCTTTTCTTTGCTCTTTTCTTGTGGATAATTTGGATCATAGCAAAAAAAGGGCACATTTGTTCCTCTTCAAAGTAATATTGGTAAATTTGAGAAGACAGAATTAGTTAAGTGATGCCATCTACAAGATTAGCCATATCGGAATTATGCTGCATTCAATGTGGAATTCAGTCTCCGTATGGTGGCTGCGAACATAAGCACTTTGGGCCTGATCCGTCGCTAGGACGGCGGGCGTAAGCGAAGGATCGGCTTTTCAGCCGATCTGCGCATGCACTGGGCAGATGTTGCCCGCCGTTGCTACGGCAACGCCCGATCGTGGATCGGGCGTACGTAGCAGCGCCGTAGGGACGCTGGAGGGGACGTCCCCCAGCGTCCCTACGTTCAGGTTAGTGTAGGTGGGCGGGGGGTGACCCCTTCCTTACGCCGGCTGAAGTTAGGGTAGCCTTCAGCCATCGTAAGGAAGGGGCCATACGCCCCAGCTTTAGTAAGCACAGCGCATCTGCGTAGTTCAGGATCAGGCCCTTTGCCCTTACGTCTGGATCCGATCTTAAGTATTTGGCCTGCTTTGGAAAGAAAATTTAATTTTCACACCTTACCTTGCAATGTACTTTGTTCAGGTGTAGCTATTTTTCATGCTGTTATTCCTAAATCAAAACAGCCCCAAGATCAGTAGCTAGGCTTATGTATGTATTAACTGGGAAACAGATTACTTTAAAATGGCAAAAAATGGTCATTTAAACAGATAAAAGAACCCACATATTACACAATATTGTTTTGTCTATTCTGGTGGTGTCTAAAATTTGTTATAATTACTCCAGGTATATATTGTATTATATTATTTTTATTATTATTATTATTATTATTATTATTATTATTATTATTATTATTATTATTATTACTATTATTGTTCTTCTATAGTGGTTATATTATATAAGCACATTTTATGTAAACAGAGAGAATTGGAGTTTATGACAGTGAAAGAACATCACTGTATAGTTTACTTTATAAAGTAAAATAGCAAACTCAATGGTTTTCAGCAAGTTTTCCAGATACTCTTATTTGCTTAAAAAAATATTTATTTTACTTTAGTTGGTAATCTAAGTATAATATCTACAAATGTTATTCTCAAGTAGTTTACACTTCAGTAAAATATTTGCTAGTTGCTTAAAGCTATTTTGATACATTTCAATCTTACTCCAGTTAGAGGGAAGATAACAAAATAAAAATAGTGTGTTGCTTTGTCTTATTTCCATCTTTTAAATTAAATTTGAAGTCAGAACATTTCTTGGTAAACTTCAGTTAGTAAACTTTTTTTCATACATTTTGTGACATTTTATATTTTCAAAAATTATTTATTTTCTGGAATTTATTATTGAATTTGAGAAATTAAAATTGTGCCCATATACTGGTGGTACTTAAAAGATAGGGGTAAAACAAAACTTAAACTATGCAATGCCAAGTACCAGTGAAGTCACACTACGGTCCTACTGCATCCATACTACTCATAACCTGGGAATCTGTTTCAGTGCTCAGTAAAGAAGAGAAGGAGAAAAAGAGAGAAAAGGCTGGTCTAACAAATGGAGAGAGAGAAATACATTTTAAATAAATATATATATTTAAATGTGAGTGTATTTTAATATGCAGATCCAGACTTGGATTTGTTACAAAAAAACACCCTGTATAAGTGTGAAACACACTTACATAATACAGAAGTTCCAGAAGCTTATCAGAACTTGAGATACTGCAGATAAGGCTGTGGTCATGAAGTGAGATCTTTTTCTGACTACACCTTATTTTCTAGTTATGTTTCCATGAAAGGAAACTGCAGTCTGCTAAGGAAATTACTGAAAGCATTACAGAATGATACAGCATCAGCATTCAGTAACAGCAAAAACAAGGGAAAAACCAGTACTGAGTGAAGGCAAACTTTCTTTTAGTTGTTAGAACAGCAACATTTTGAACTGCACATGTGCATAGTGCAAGCAAGCTAAAAAAAACAACCACAAAGTGACTGATTTGCCTGTTTTCACATCTATGTTCTTATTTCTTCTAGAAAGGGATGTTAAAGGAATGCTTAATTTTTTATGAGTAACTGCACATTTCAGTGCAGCTGAAAACAGATCTGAAGCCAGGTTTCTGGCTGGTTTTTCAAGAAATCTCACAACAGTTCAGGGCTAGTGTTACTGTCTGACAGAGGAGATTTTTCTGTCCAGACATTAATTGTCTATTTGGAATGCTCCCTTGCAGTAGCCCTAAGCAACCAGATTCATACGTAGATAGATGAGATCTTCTGTGTTTTCTTATTTGAGCTCACTCCCATGCAGTATATGTGCAGTGAAAATATCTGCAACTTTACATTGATACCTAAATAAAAGTTTACATCTATACACTATCCAGTCCCTATTGTTCATAGGTAACAGGGAAGAGAAAATAATCTGGATTACACTAACTAGATAAAGGTGATCTGCACTAAAGCTGGCCATACACTGGAGTGATTATTGGCCCGATCCTACAATTATCGTGGATTGGGCCAAAAATCGATCTAGTTTGTAGCGAGGATCAATTTTTAAAACATCCAATAAACGCACCAGAAACGCTTTGGTATGATTATTGGATTTTTTTACTTGCTTGATTTAAATCGGGCATTAGTGACCGATAATTTAAGGGAGCCAGTCAATTTCACACAGCGCTGCTTTGGCTGATCCCTGTCTCTACTACTCCCTGCAATAGCTGCTGCTGCATGTCTATGTACTATGTTGCTCTGACAGCTTTAAAGGTATATTTCAAATTGTCCCGATTATCAGGACACCCCCTGCTGGGATCAATAATTGACCCAGTGTATTGTCACAAGCACTCATTTAGATGGTAGAGTTTTACAAATACTTGGAAAAAGTAGACCAAAAAATATACAAAAATTCTATAGGTCTCCGCTGATATTGTCTATATTTTTTCATGTTTTCTAAGCTTTTTGATTTGCTTCTCTGGGATCACTTTTTGACATTTTTGTAATTTTTTTTTATTTTGTGTAGATAGATAGATAGATAGATAGATAGATAGATAGATAGATAGATAGATAGATAGATATACAGTAAATATTCACAATGAGATTATACAATTCAATCTGTGCATTTTTGTGAACATATAAATGAAAATAAAGTTATACAAATGCTGCATCTAAAAGAATGTTTCTCTTCTTAACAGCCCAACATTTCCTTAACAGAATCAATGCAAGATTTCAGGGAGTGTTTGGACTTTAGGCAGGGCTGTAATTTTTAACTTATTACAAATAAAATATAAGCTTGTTCACAAGGCACTTATTGCTATAATAAGTAATAATGCAATTTATGACAGTAATTTATGACAGTCTTTAACTGCATATACATTACTTTCCAAATTGGCAAAATAATGGTTTTCTTTATGACATTGTAAAGAATGATGTGCAAAGGCAATAACATCATATGTATCCATCTGCGCATTTATTATGTAAATGATAAACAGGGCAATCAGAAAGGAATTTCAGGCTGTGTAAATTGTAGTCATACAAATAGAGTCTACAAAGTCAACTAGAATAAAATTAAAAACACACTTCGTTGCTTTAGGAAATGCTAAGGGCCTCATTTACTAAGGTCGATGTTGGCAAAATCACCCAAACTCCCGGGACTTTAGCTGTTTTTTCACCATCGTCGTATTAACTAAAGCCAAAGTCCCTGGACTTTGGGATTTTTCACAACCAAAATCGACCATCATCGCTCTACCCTCCCAGTCCCGACTTTTCTAATGTAAACTATACAACACGGTTCATTCACTAACGGTACATTCACTAAAGGTGGATCTAGTGCGATCCATGAGGGCAAAAAAAAAAAATTGCCTGCTGTGTGAGGTACTTTCCTAGAAAGCAACTCACACTTTAATAGAAAAACACTAAGTAAAAAAACTATATGCATTTTTCTGTCACTTATCCTGCCGACGCATATACTACTATAAGGAAAAGCATGGTCATGTGTTTGTGGCCATGCTAATCCTTATAGTAGTGTAAGCAGTAGCCTGATAAGTGATAGAATTCTACCTGCAAATGTGTAATGTGTCCCTAAAACATGTAAAAAAGTACCCAAACATTGCAATAGTATATGACCTACCACTACATGTTAACACCCTGAATAAAAAGTGTAAAAAATGTCCCTTAGTGTGTATCTCGATTATAATGGTGGCCACCATGACAAAATGTCCCCTAAAGTGTATTTAACTGTAAAAATGTGTAATAAAATAATAAATAAATGCAGCTTCTCACCGTTTAGTAGTCATCAGTCTTGGGATGACTTGCTTGTATTTTCAACTTCTTCTGAAGATCTTCTGTCAATGTTGCTTGAAGATACTTGTCACCTTGCTAGAAGAGGTTCCTCCGGTGCTGGCAGCTGGTCTTTGGCCTCTTCTGGCCCTTTCCACAATGCACCCCTTCTTCCTCCTCGGTGTCCCCGCAACTAAGGACCGGTATGTCGCTAGAGGGCCCCCTTTTATAGAAAAAAATTACGTCATCTACATTAGGAGGCTCTAGTATTGATATTTGCAACTCTGGAAAAGATGTAAAAAAACAAAGGTGCAACAGTTTAACATGCAAACAGATACTAACAGATGCGCATAGGCAGAGACTGCAAGGTATAATTGCAGCAGCCATGCAAATGTTTTTTACATTTACGATAAAATTAAACCCTTGATAAATTTTGTACAACCTTTTAAATAATGTCGGAGTAGAAGGCTTTAAAAAAGAATAATAATTATCACGCTGGTCAGCAAAATCTTTATAATTTTTTTTTCACAAGATTACACAAGTGTAAATTGTTTGAATGCCACTATCTCATAAGTATTTTTAGTGAGACCCAATTCAAGTTTACAACAATAGGTTTATTAAGCACACAGGCATGGTAAATGATTAACACATTTAAAATGTTGATGTATAGGATTTTCTGCTGTGACTTGTCTCAGGAATATCACTTTTAAGTATGCAACAGCAGTCAGCAATCATACTTGGTCAACTCCACTTGCCCTGATACACAGAAGTGAACTTTCAGAGACATGTTCCACCCCGTGGTTTTGTAAGATTTTAAGATATTGGCCCGGATTCAGAGCTGCGCTTCCATCTTCCAACGGAAGAGCAGCAACAATGAGCACTGTGCATGCTCACATCGGGAGCACTTGCAGAAAGATGGGCGCAAGTGTACCCATCCATCTATGATCACATCTGACAGCACTGCACCTGTGGAACTTGATATTTAAATGAGAATTTTTATCATTTAATATTGCATGCATGAATGTTTTGTGGCTGGTCTACTTTGGGGGCATTGGCATGGCATAGCAGGCCCTGGATGGCAGGCGCTGGTGCTTGTGGTTCTCGAAGCGCCAGCATGCCTCGACATCCATGGGCATGATGGTGCTTGTAGTACTACAAACATCAGCATGCCCTGTATGGATGATAATACTTATATATTTTATTTATTGGGGGGCGGTTAGTATTTTTAAACATTTTTTTCATTAATTTTTTTTTTAAAAGCCTAAACTTTGTTTAGTCTGTGCCACGGTAACCAGTGGTCGGAGCCATTATGGCTTCGCCTGCAGATTTACTCATTAGGGACCTTTATTGGGAACGGCCAAATCATAGGTGTGTATTTCTAAAGAAACACGCACCTCTGAATAGTATGTTTTAGAGGATTCGCATTGCGGATCTCTGAATCCGGTCCATTGTCCACCAGCTCTTTGTAGTTTTCTGCCTTATAGTTCCCCAATAAGTTCTGGAAAATCCTTTTAAAAGCCTCCCATGCATTTTTCAGCAAGATTAATCAGACCACAATAGTGGCTATTAAGCATAAATTCTATTATTTGAGGACCTACAAAGATCCCCTCTTACTTTGCCTCACTGACCCTCAGAAATTTCTGTCTTAAGTAGGCAAACCTCTCAACTGGTTCTGCCTAGGTCTACACTTGGATCAGCCCCTCAAAGTTTAAGAGTAAGGACAAATCAGGCGCAAGTGTAGACCTGGGCAAAACCATGATAAGGGAAGGCAAATTTAAACAGTGAAAATAGAATTACGTTTAAGAGATAAAGTTTCTTATATCAACTCTAATTTACAGTTAAGTTCATTTGCACCCCTCACAATGTAATATGGTTTTGATCAATTGTGCACCTGTTTTGCCTTATTTTGCAATCTCGCTTAGTATTTAGAAACAGGATTTTATTATTTCAAACTTTTTAGTTGAAATTAGTTTAGTTCCTTTCAAGTATAGAGAGCCAACAAGCTGTCAATATCTAGGTTTAATCTTTTAGAGAAACAACTAAATTCCAAATGCTATCTCTTTATTGAATTAGATCCAGAAAGTCACACTTAAATGTCTTTGTTTTCTGCATTGTCTTAATCTCCAGATGACCATTAGAGGGTTTTAAATAAAAGGTAGTATTTGCTTTTATTGCAAGAGAAGAGTAATTTAATTTAAGTCCCATAAAAAATCTCTTTATCCCTCCTTAATTGTGATCATATTATCCCTTAATAGAGCTAGACATTCTATATGATATAGAGCTCTATTAGTGTTGGAAGATAAAAGTGCATCATTTGGACACCACAGAGGAATAAAAAGTTTTATTATAGGGCATATACAAAACTGTTATGAGGAATCATTTTAATACTACTAAGGAGAAATAAAGATTATTAGGTGATATGTCCCACAATATAGCTCATTTTATTCTTGTGTAACTATACTCAAATTAATGTCCCATAATATATGTCCTATGATAAATTCCTTAACCCCTTTCCACTTAGCCTCTTACTCCCTTTATTCTCAGTTTTCTGGAGATTACAACATAAAAAAATATTAGCTACTTAGAAGTCTTGATTCTGTGCAACTTATGGTAATGTCAAAATTATAAATACCTCTCAGCCAAAACAAAAAAAAACATAATAATTGCTATGTATTTCTTTGTAGAGATCAAGTGCTAAAAGTAACTCCACAGACACCTGAACAGGTTCAGTATCTACAAGAATTGACAAAGAAATGGCGGGTAAGAATATATTATAGAGTTATATTAACTTTAAAATAATTTCTGTGCTTTTTCTAAAGTATTGTTGCTATCTGATATTTACATATGGCAATTAGTATTCTGTGATCTATTCCATGCGCTTTTAGTTAACTTTTTTGCATATCAATGTTTTATATTTTTATATTTTTTTTATTATTTGGCATTTAAATAATCAGCTGTACTAATTATTTAGACATATGTTCTTGGAAGGCTGAAGTGCAAAATGCAGAAAATGAGGTGATGAGAATATCTAGTGACTTTAGTGACAAGAAAAAGGAATCCCCAAGAGGGACTGAACTTCTTGGGCCTCAGTCATTAAAGACGATTTTTTAATGCGATTTTACATCACGGCACATCGCGGCGATTTTGGCGCGATTTAAAAAAAAAATGTTTCAAATTCATGAACACGCAAATTTGTTTCAAACGCAGGCGATGCTCCACGATGTTTAAAGGGCTTAATCGCGGTGATTTTCAATAGAAAACCACCGCGATTAGCCCTTTAACTAATCGCGGCAAATCGCCTGACATTGAAACAAACCTAAGTGCTGCATGGCTGCAAGCTGTAGCCATGCTGTACTGATGGAACTACAAGGATCAGCAAAGGTGAGCCTTGTAATTCTATCAGCACAACATGGTTACACTTGTAATCATGCAGCGCTGCGTGTACAGTGTAAAAAAAAAACGCAAGCCATACATTAACCCCTACATTGCTAAAATAAAGTATGCATGTAAAAAATATGTTTTCCTAACTAACAATGTCCCCTACATGAGTGCACTTACCTTCGGTGGTCATCTCTCCTAATGTAAGTGAAGTGTGTGCAATGTATCGT
>WWET01003009.1:195419-205894 GCA_011038615.1 Limnodynastes dumerilii
GGGGCGCTGTTTTTATACTGCAGGTGACGTCAGAAACAGTAGAGGACTGACGTCACCTGTAGTATAAAAATAGTGCCCCCTAGCGACCTGATCGTCATAAGAAGATGCCGTGATTAATCAAGCTGCAAGAAAAGAATAGAAGACATCTGAAAAAGAACATTTGAAGGTTTCTTAAGATGCGGACATCAAATGGTGAGTGTAAAAATATTTTTTAGTACTTTATACACACGATACATTGCACACACTTCACTTACATTAGGAGAGATGACCACCGAAGGTAAGTGCACTCATGTAGGGGACATTGTTAGTTAGGAAAATATATTTTTTACATGCATACTTTATTTTAGCAATGTAGGAGTTAATGTATGTCTTGCGTTTTTTTGTTGTTGTTTTTTGTTTACACTGTACACGCAGCGCTGCATGATTACAAGTGTAACCATGTTGTGCTGATAGAATTACAAGGCTCACCTTTGCTGATCCATGTAGTTCCATCAGTACAGCATGGCTACAGCTTGCAGCAATGCAGCACTTAGGTTTTTACACACACAAAAACACATGTCTGTTATACGGACATGTGTTTTTGGTGGTCGCGATCAGCTCAAAAAATGAAATTGCACCTCTCTGGCTGCAATTTTATTTTTTGTGATTTAAAGGCGATTTCACTGCGATTCAGTGAAATCGTCTTTAATGAATTACAAACTTTGTATGTTTATAATGAAAAACCGCGACCGCGGGACCGCGATTTTAACACCCGCGATTCCAAATCACACTAAAATCGTGTGATTTGGAGCTTAATGAATCCACTTTGGTGATGTTTTAGCTCCAAATCATGCGATTTTGCCAAAATCGAACTTAATGAATGAGGCCCCTTGTGAGGGATTCTTTCATTAGGGCTGTTCAATTGGAAATAAGCTCTGTAGTTGGAAATCTGGTAAAGTACCAGGGCTATATATATCAGGGCTCGAAGTGATGGGTTATAGGGGGGTATGTCATACTGTCATTTCTCCCACTGATTTATTTAAAAAGCTATAAATCTCCATTCACTTCTATTATTTCTATATTTTCATACCACCACTTCGAAATGTCCGTGCCGCCACTTCTAAATTTCCACTTCAACCACTGTATTATATTATATTATTAGATCTATGCATAAGTATATATCTACACATACATCTTGTATACCACACACACACACACACACACACACACAAACAACATGCATGCATGCATTACACACACACTATACACACACACACACACACACACACATACATGAATTACACGCACACATACACAACATAAATGCATTACACACACACACACAACATACATGAATGAATTACACTCTCACACACACAAACACACAAAATACATGCATGTATTACACTCACACACATAACATACATACATGCATGCACTACACACACATGCGCGCACACACATAATATACATACATACATACATGCACTACACTCACATAACATACATACATGCATGCACTACACACACATGTACGCACTTACATAACATACATGCATACATACATGCATGCACTACACTCACACATAACATACATGCATGCACTACACACACACATACACAGATGCATGCACTTACACAACATACATACATGCATGCACTACACTCACACATAACATACATGCATGCACTACATTAAAAAAAGAATTAAATACATTTTAAAAAAACATCAGCACCAGTGCAGTAGCACAAAACCTCTTGGTGGACAGTAAAATTAAAGCCCTATTTGAAATATTATAAAAACAACAAGGAAGGAAGGGGAGGTAGATGACCACTATCGCTGTCTACCTTGGAAAAAACTACAGTTTAATTATGGATTAATGGCCAATAAAGATGTGTTTCGAAAGTTATTAATTATTCTTAAGAAGGTGACAAAGACTGACTTTTGCTGAGGTATTGTCATTATACAGAGTTGAAGACAGTAGACTGATGCATATCAGTATCTTCAATCTGTGGCTTAAGTGCTATCATTAGGAAAGATTTGATTTCATAAAACATAGCCATCCCAATTAGCAAAACAGAAACCTATAAAAAAAAAGAGATGGCCTGAATGCAACTTTATTAATAACTGAAATTTTATTGTAGCACATTGGATGCTTTATTAGGAACTATTTAATCTAGAAAAATGTGAAGTAAAATAAATAACAAAAAAGCTGCTCCCCCACCCAAGAGATATTGTTCAGTCAACCCCATCTGACAGGAAGCATATGCACATCAACTGAAGTCAAAGGGAAAAGAAAAGTAAATATACCAAGCAGTGATAATAAAGGGAAGAATTTTTGATTCATAAAGCAACCTCTCAGGCTATGTATGCAAATGCTAGCTGCTTAGGAAATAGAATCCCTGAACTAATTGCTAAAATGACAGGGGATAATTTGGATATTGTGGGTATCACTGAATCATGGTTGTCACAGTTTCAGTATTCTAGGAATCTGGTTGGGGTACATATGGGCTGGCAGATGAGTACTGGAAGCTAGGTGTTTAATGTAGGATTTGCTCATTAGTGGCAGGTATGAAGATAAGCATGAGCAGAGACCTCAGAGACAATCTGAGAACATGAGTCTAGCGAAGAAGGGGTAAAGCTGCAGAGGCTTTAGCTGATTGATGTACTAGAGGCCTAAAAGTAGGTGCCAGAACTACAGCATACAGCCAGGGTGCTATAACTTTAGAAGAAGGTGAATAGTCCACCATGATAGAGAGGCTGTGGCAGACCTTAGGTCATGCTGGCATCATAATTCTGCAGTGCCGCAGAGCAGAGAGCTGGAGGAAAGACATCAAAGGTAAGATTATGGAGTTCTTTAAGAAGGTATTTGGGAATGGGATTTGATGAACATGGATGAAGGCTATGTAGACACTCATAAAGAGGGATCAATAAGGCTGACTGGACACAAAGAGGGGCAATAATGTTAGCTGGAGTCTGGACACAGAAGGAGGGGCAATAATGTTAGCCGGACTCAAAAGGAGAGGCAATAAGGCTGGGTGGACACATAAAGAGGTGGCAATAAGACTGGCTGGACATAAAGGGGGCAAAAAAACTGGTTGGAAACAGGAGGTAGGGGCAATAAAACTGGTTGGACACAAAGACAGAGAGAGTATAAGGCTGGTTGGACACACAGAAGGAAGGTACAATAAATCTGGCTGGGCACAAAAAAGCAGGGGAAATAAGGCTGGTTGAACAAACAGAAGAAGGGGCCAATAAGGCTGACTGGACACAAATAAAGAGGGGGCAATAAGGTTGGCTGGACACAAAAGGAGTGGGCAATAAGGCTGGGTGGACACACAAAGAGGTGACAATAAGACTGACTTGACACAAAAAGGGGGAAATAAGACTGACAGGACACAAAGAAAGGGCAATAATACTGGTTTGACACATAGAAGGAAGGGGCAAAAAGGCTGGTTGGATACACAGAAGGATGGAATATAAAGCTAACTGGATGCAAAGAAGGGGCAATAAGACTGGTTGGACACACACACAGAAGGAACAGGCAATAAGGATTGTTGGATACACAAAAGGAGGGGGTATACAGCTGACTGGACACAGAAGGAGGGACAATAAGGCTGACTGGACATGAATACAAAAGGGGGCAAAAGGCTGGCAGGACACAGAAGGAGGGGCTAAAGGCTGACTGGACACACACGAGGGGGCAAAAATGTTACTGGACAAACACAAGGAAGGGGCAATAATGCTTTCTGGACACACACAAGGAAGGGCCAATAAGTGTGATGGGACATACACAAGGAAGGGGCAATAAGTTGGATGGGACATACACAAGGAAGGAGCAATAAGTCTGATGGGACGTACACAAGGAAGGGGCAATAAGGTTTATTAAACACAAAAGAAAGGGGAAGAAAGGCTGGCTGGTCTGACACACACAAGGAAGGGGCAGAAAGTCTGACTATGGAGACACACACACAAGGAGAGGAGAGATTGGATGGCTCTTGAGACACACACATGGAGAGGAAATTGGATGGCTTTAGAGACACACAAGAGGGCAGGAAAGGATGACTGTAGAGAGACACACATAAGGAGGGGGGATTGGATTGCTGTAGAGACACTCTCATGGGGTGGGAGATTAGATTGCTGTACAGACACACACATGGAGGAGGATATCGAATGGCTGTAGAGAAACACACAGAAAGAAGGGAAAGAAAGGCTAGATGGAGGCATAATTAATATGTGTAGATTTCTATGCTTTATTAGTTAATTCCTCATATAGGGCCTGATCAAGACTCCCACATGCTTTGCGCGTAGATGACAGTAGATGACACACAGAAGGAAGCAAAAGATATAGGGGACCAGATTTACTAAGCTGTGAGTTGGAAAAGTGGAGATGTTGCCTATAGCAACCAATCAGATTCTAAGTCTCACTTTCTTTTTACATACTAGAGAATGTCAGCTAAAATCTGACTGGTTGCTATGGGGAACTCCACTTTTCCAAACCTGCAGCTTAGTAAATCTGTCCCAGAGAGTCTATGGATGAGACACGCAAGGTGTGTAAGTGGGCTGAATGGACTGGAGGGCACATGTGCCCCCCAGATGTTATGTTAGTGTTTCTAACGTAACAAGTGGATAAACTAAGACAGCGCAAATTCTGAAAATATATGATCAAAGAATAAAAAATATGTTTAAATAAAATCAAATTATTTATAAAATCAAATTGTATCTAAAATATATATATACATATAGATGGTGGCATTAATGAAGGTACAGATATTGGCAAGTAGAAGTAAAAAAACATATACATTTTATTTTAATCCATGTATAACATTAGTATAAAATTGAACCCAAACAGTGATATATAATGACCACAAATTTCTTATCCAGCTAGGCTGTTAGATGATGTAATTCAATTTAGTTCCCAAATAATAAGCAAGCATGTATAATGATTGCCTGCCAGTACATTGTAACATTATAACATTTCTATTTTCCTCTCTGGCATAGCATCATTTAATACAGATTATGGGCCTTATTCACACCTAAGAAGCTTCTGCTTCATAGGTGCATATATTTACAAATGAAAGCAATGACCTACTGCGCATGTTTAGTTAGTCATTTACGCAATCTACATATCAGTTAGGTACGTAGATTGCTTAGAATGAGGTGGCCTAATGCCGCCTTGGGCAGTGTTTAGGTAGAAATGGGAGAGGGGAGGGATTTACATTAGCTGGGATGGGTTGGGGACGGGGAGAGGCAAGGTCTACTTAAGAAGGAAACTACACACGGCAAGATAAGGTCGCCCTATGGCACTCGTAAGTGCCATAGGGTACCTAAAAACAGGGGCAGGTTAGGAGCAGGATAGGTGAGTTAGGTGTGGATCTGTCTACACCTAACTCCCTCTTAGCTATGAATATGGGCCTACAGAATTAAAAGTCCTACAGCGAAAACTTGTTTGTAATAAAGGTTGTTTTTACAATAAATGTATTTATTTAAAATCTGTCTTTGTACTGAAAATAAGCACTCCTAATGGTGCACATTAACGGTGATATCAAATGGGGAGTATATTCATTATTCACTCATCTCTCTATTTACAATAAAACTTGTTAAGTGTATTAGGGGTTAAGTGTTAAACCTCAGATCACCCCATCCTTTGTCTGTTATTCAGATTTCCTTAATCCAATATACAAAAATAGTTTTTCCTTGCTTGGACCAAAAAGGATCTTTAGAGATAATTAATGATATGTTACACATGATCAGACAGTTCTTAAGAAGGGAAAGTTGACCAAGTGCTCACCACTTTGAAAAAGAGCTGCGATGGGCTCAAAATGTGTCAAAGGTGAGCGCACAGTAAGCCACGAGGACCCTCTTCCACCAGACAGCTCCTAATTACAGGGAGTGGTGCTAATTTTATGTTTTAAATGTGATTTAAACTGTGTGTTTTATGTTGTAAATAAAAATATATTTAAACGTATTACACTAGATAGAGGAATGGAGAGATTTTACCCCTATAAGGAGATAATCACCCAAAGCAACCACATATATGGTGCATTAAAGTCCAGTATAAAAATATTTACTTTATTATTGCAGTTAACAACATGAAATAGTAGCGAAATTAAATTCAAACACATACAATCGCATGCATATATGTGCATACAATTAGGTTTAAAATAAAGGTAGTGGTGTACCGAATCTCCTATTACATGTATGTTCAATACCTAATACAAAGGAGGAAAAATCACATCCCTGTCAGTTCCTAAAGTAGCAAGTCCAATTAGAGTGCAGGGATGCGTCATCTGTATATAGCAAGGCTGTGAGAGGCCGCTATCCTTAAACATCTAAAAAATAACAAAAAAAAAACCAAAAACCTCCTAACAAAGGCGCTTCACTCCGCAGAGAACCTAGAGTCCCTATCAATGTGGCCGTGTATTGCAGGGTAGACAGGTAGCTGCTGCGAGCGGGAGACAGAAGACGGTTATCGGTGCAGGGTATTTAAATCATGGCTAGCCAATCATCGGGTGGATGAGCTAATCTCTAGAAGACATAACGGTTAACCATTAAACACTGGATCATATACTATGTTTTGGATACCATTAGCATTAAGTATATATACAAGCAGACAAAAGAGGGAGGAGGGAGAGAAAAATTAACTCCATGAATGCCAGAAACGACTGGGGGACATATATAACTGTTACTATGTTTGCATAAATAAATAACAATTGACATGGTATGCACAATGTATAGTTGTAATATAAGGTACTGAAGGATATATGAACATACATACTCCATATTTGTTACTTAGATATTAAAAAAAAGTATATATGAAGAGATATGCCATACAATTAAAAAATGTATGCATTAATATATATAACTAATGAACGAGTCAATGAATTATCATAGGGTGAACCTCACCTACATATAAGCTTATTTATGCCCTAAATTATATAGGATCAGTGTTGTCTTACAATTTCAATCATTATATATTAATTGTGGGATTAGTGGTTCACTCCTCATGACGATACTCCTTCATAATACTGAAAAATACATAGTCACATCATATATATATATATATATATATATATATATATATATATATATATGATGTGATTCAGCACTATGAATGGCACTTTTTGAGAGGGGCATTTTCATCAGCACATTTCTGAGGACGAACCTGAAGCGAAACTTACTTTCCATGTGTATATATATATATATATATATATATATATATATGGCAAAGACCCACTCATATTATCAGCGATTTTTCCTCCTTTGTATTAGCTATTAAACATACATGTAATAGGAGATTCGGTACACCACTACCTTTATTTTAAACCTAATTGTATGTACACATATGCATGTGATTGTATGTGTTTGAATTTATTTTCGCTACTATTTCATGTTAACTACAATAATAAAGTAAATATTTTTATACTGGACTTTAGTGCACTGTATATGTGGTTGCTTTGGGAGATTATCTCCTTATAGGGGTAAAATCTCTCCATTCCTCTTTTTTTGTGTATCCTATTGCCAAATGGTAGCACACCCCTTGCATATTAATGCTGTAACTTTTAAGGGGTAGTCCATAGTTTTGTGCAGACATTTCTTTTTTCTTACGTATTACACTAGATGTTTCCTAATCTTCTTTTTCAACTTCTATGTAACTTTGGAGAAAAGAAGTGAAACAAGGGATTATGAATGAATTACTCACAGAAACCATTTATTAATTCACTGCCTGTCATTTTAACATTAGAAGCTCGTATGTAAAGATTTTACACACTTTGCTATATATTTCTTTATTGCTTTTACTACTGCTTTAAGAATTAGTAGTATTAGTTCAGGAAGGTAGCATTAGAATTACTAGTTAACCCATATTTGTTGCATTATGATTAGAACCTGTAAGCTCTACTAAACTAAACCAGTATAACACTCATGCACTCATGTTTAATAAGAACCATGGGCTGTCTTCACACCTACGAGTGAGTTACTCACCTGTCCTGCCCCTAAGCCGCCCATCTTAGTACCATAGGGCTAACTAATCTTACCGCGCATAGCTTCCTTCTTAAGAAAAGTAAGCAATTCAAAGATATATCCCTGCAGGCAAAGAATACAATAAACTTGACTCCACCTGAAACCAACATGGCTGTGCCCAGGTGTAACCTTCCTCTCTTAATTACAAGCTCTTTCTTAAGTCTGGATCCAGCTCATTATCTTTTTGTGATTAAGACACGTGGGGCCGTATTTACACCTAAGAAGCTTCTGATTCTTATATGCGGAGTTTCCCGAAATGGCTTACTACGGCCCTATGTGTCGTAATCATAAAAAGATAATGGGCTGGATCCAGACTTAAGAAGGAGTTTGTAATTAAGAGAGAAAGGTTATTCCTGGGCTAAACCATGTTGATTTCAGGAGGGTCAAGTTAATTGTATTCTTTGCCTGCAGGGATATATCTTTGAACTGCTTACTGCACACAGATACTGACCAGCTTTACTATCACACTGTTATTTAGACTTGGGATCGGAAATATCACCTCTCAGCTCTAATAATGTTTGCAACAGATGAAATATGACTCCCCTGCAATCAACATGGTTTAGTCCAGGAGTAACTTTCCTCTCTTGGGACCTGATTCACACTTAAGAATCTTCTTAAAATAAGAACTTAAAGTCACTCCTGGGCAAAACCATGTTGATTGCAGGGGGGATTAATTTAATTGCATTCTATGCATGCAGGGATATATCTTTGAATTGCTTACTGCACACAGATACTGACCAGCTTTACTATCACACTGTTATTTAGACTTGGGCTGGGAAATATCACCTCTCAACACTAGTGCTGTTTGCAACAAATGAAATATGACTCCCCTGCAATCACCATGGTTTAGCCTAGGAGTGACTTTAAGTTCTTATTTTAAGAAGATTCTTAAGTGTGAATCAGGTCCTTAATTTCAAGCTCTTTCTTAAGTCTGGATCCAGTCCAATGTGAGAATCTAATCAATCATTTTTAAAATCGCTGATCTTTTGATTCTCTGGACTTACTGGTTGCCTTATGTTTACTGTGGTAAATTTATTGTTTATTTTAAAAAGCCTTTATTTTAATTTTCATACACAATAACATATTTGTTATTTTTTTTAAGCTTGACTTGTGGAAGCCTGATATCGTAGAAGAAATATATCCTGAAAGAGAAGTGCATGTCCATGTCCAGTCTTCTTTGGTCCAGCAAATGAAAGAAAAACTTGGTGAACAAAACATTCCTCATAAGTATGTTCTGATTTCTACTATACTTTTTTCTTAAATGTAAAACTAATTTGGTATCTTTGGTCAAGATAGTATTTACTACACACATTTGATATTTCCAGAGCATCTAAAAGTAATTTGTATGCATAATAAGCTAATCATTTCCCCTTAACTATAGCTGTCTATTGTTTAGGGTAGGTCTGGCTCTCTATGGGGTATACTTACTAAAGTCAATTTTTAAAAGCGATTTTAAATCGTTCTATCTCGACGCGATTTACCCGTGATTTTTTAGCTAAAATCATGGCATTCACTAACAGATGCTTTTTAAACGCGCTTTTAATTCACTAAGCACAGCAATTTTACCTTGAAAAATCGCCGTTGCTTTATGTAAAAAAAACAAAAACAAATCCAAGCGCAGTATGTTTTCAATGCTTAGCATGGCTGCGCTGATAGAACTACAAGGCTCAGCCTTACTAAGCTTTGTAGTCAGGGCCGTTTCTAGGGGCGGGCGAGCCATGCGATGACACGGGGTGCGCCCCTAGATAACAAAAAGGGTGCTTCCCGCAGCCCTCCCCCTTGCAAAGGTCATGTGATGTGGCCGGCGCCTGTGAGAGCCGCGGAATATGTGAGTTTTCCGGAGCAAGTTCCTAAACCCCTCCCTCCCCCTCCTCTGACTCTGCCAGCTATTAATAAAATAAACAAAAACCCTTACCTTCCGGCGGCAGCAGCACTCGGCTTTCTCCCTCCCTCATGTCTCCTCTTTCCACTGCGTGCCGGCCAGGCGTGACATCATCACGCCAGCATTCGACTGAGGAGCACGTGGAGAGGAGCTCAGGGGGAGTCAGAAGAAAGAAGATAAAGAAGAGCAAATATAAGGTAAGTAAAGGAGCAGAGGGGACAGTGTGTAATGAGGGGACACAGTGTGTGTGTGTATGAGGAAGGGGCAGTGTGAGTGTGTATAATGAGTGGGCACAGTGTGAGTGTATAATGAGGGGACACAGTGTGAGTGTGTATAATGAGCGGGCACAGTGTGAGTATATAATGAGGGGACACAGTGTGAGTGTGTATAATGAGCGGGCACAGTGTGAGTGTATAATGAGGGGGCACAGTGTGAGTGTGTATAATGAGTGGGTACAGTGTGAGTGTGCATGTAATGTAGTTATTATCACTTGTTATACTCTATGGGCCTGATCCAGAGGTACGCCCGCCGTCGCTAGGATGGCGGGCGTAAGCGTAAGATCGGCTTTTCAGCCAATCTGCGCATGCGCCG
>WWET01003010.1:91705-112080 GCA_011038615.1 Limnodynastes dumerilii
AACTAAACTAACATGTGTAGAGATTTGGAACTGGGCATGCTGCCGATAGTAGTTCTACAAGCGCTAGCATGCCTTGTCATTCATGGGCATGCTTGCGCCTGTAGTTCTACTACCGACTGTATGCCCTGTCGGCTGGGCCTTTATTTATTTATTTTTTACATAGGTTGCGACGGCAAACAGGGTTTTTTTTTTTTAACTTAAAAAAAAAAATAGTCGGAGCCATTAAGGCTCCGACTAGTTTTTAACAAGTCGGATGTGCCTTGCACATCCGCATACTACTTTGAGAAGCACCTTACGTGCTATTCAGAGTGGGCTATAGAATGCACGGAAGTGCATCCTTGAATAGCCCGTAGTCAAATTGGCCTGTGCGATTCCGCATCGCACAGGCACGGATCTCTGAATCCGGTCCACAAATGGTAAATAAACCAATAAACCAAGTAATACACCAGATAGCAACAATTTCATGTGACAGGTCTTTTTACCTTGTATGAAAGTGAGCATTTCCGTGCAAGTTCCTCTAAATCAGAAGCTACCAAATCAACCACTACAAACAAAATATAAAATAGTAGCATATAAATGATACATTACATTATATTTATTACTGTAAAAAGAGACAATAAAAATTAGGCTAGCCACACACTGTAAAATGATCATCATCTGACAATGAGTGGGGAGAAAAATTTTCCTTAACAATAAATATGTCAGATCTTTCCAATCTTTATTAAAATTGCTCAGACTATTGAGTACTATCAGGATCATTGCTCTGAAAATTATAACCTTATTTAATCTGTCAGATTGTCTTTTCAGTATGTGGCCAGTTTTAGTTAGATATTACTTTGCTTCCATCCATAGAATTTATTTGGGTACTTGTTTATTATTGCGGCCCCCTACTGGATGGGTCGGTTTACGACGATTTATACAATTTAATATGTATATATATATATATATATATATTTAATACAATTTATTATGCGCCGTCTATTCCGGCTCTGATGTTTTGCATAGCGTGAAGACCTTCTATATGCCGTCTATTCCGGCTCTGATGTTTTGCATAGCGTGAAGACCTTCTATATGCCGTCTATTCCGGCTCTGATGTTTTGCATAGCGTGAAGACCTTCTATATGCCGTCTATTCCGGCTCTGATGTTTTGCATAGCGTGAAGACCTTCTATATGCCGTCTATTCCGGCTCTGATGTTTTGCATAGCGTGAAGACCTTCTATATGCCGTCTATTCCGGCTCTGATGTTTTGCATAGCGTGAAGACCTTCTATATGCCGTCTATTCCGGCTCTGATGTTTTGCATAGCGTGAAGACCTTCTATATGCCGTCTATTCCGGCTCTGATGTTTTGCATAGCGTGAAGACCTTCTATATGCCGTCTATTCCGGCTCTGATGTTTTGCATAGCGTGAAGACCTTCTATATGCCGTCTATTCCGGCTCTGATGTTTTGCATAGCGTGAAGACCTTCTATATGCCGTCTATTCCGGCTCTGATGTTTTGCATAGCGTGAAGACCTTCTATATGCCGTCTATTCCGGCTCTGATGTTTTGCATAGCGTGAAGACCTTCTATATGCCGTCTATTCCGGCTCTGATGTTTTGCATAGCGTGAAGACCTTCTATATGCCGTCTATTCCGGCTCTGATGTTTTGCATAGCGTGAAGACCTTCTATATGCCGTCTATTCCGGCTCTGATGTTTTGCATAGCGTGAAGACCTTCTATATGCCGTCTATTCCGGCTCTGATGTTTTGCATAGCGTGAAGACCTTCTATATGCCGTCTATTCCGGCTCTGATGTTTTGCATAGCGTGAAGACCTTCTATATGCCGTCTATTCCGGCTCTGATGTTTTGCATAGCGTGAAGACCTTCTATATGCCGTCTATTCCGGCTCTGATGTTTTGCATAGCGTGAAGACCTTCTATATGCCGTCTATTCCGGCTCTGATGTTTTGCATAGCGTGAAGACCTTCTATATGCCGTCTATTCCGGCTCTGATGTTTTGCATAGCGTGAAGACCTTCTATATGCCGTCTATTCCGGCTCTGATGTTTTGCATAGCGTGAAGACCTTCTATATGCCGTCTATTCCGGCTCTGATGTTTTGCATAGCGTGAAGACCTTCTATATGCCGTCTATTCCGGCTCTGATGTTTTGCATAGCGTGAAGACCTTCTATATGCCGTCTATTCCGGCTCTGATGTTTTGCATAGCGTGAAGACCTTCTATATGCCGTCTATTCCGGCTCTGATGTTTTGCATAGCGTGAAGACCTTCTATATGCCGTCTATTCCGGCTCTGATGTTTTGCATAGCGTGAAGACCTTCTATATGCCGTCTATTCCGGCTCTGATGTTTTGCATAGCGTGAAGACCTTCTATATGCCGTCTATTCCGGCTCTGATGTTTTGCATAGCGTGAAGACCTTCTATATGCCGTCTATTCCGGCTCTGATGTTTTGCATAGCGTGAAGACCTTCTATATGCCGTCTATTCCGGCTCTGATGTTTTGCATAGCGTGAAGACCTTCTATATGCCGTCTATTCCGGCTCTGATGTTTTGCATAGCGTGAAGACCTTCTATATGCCGTCTATTCCGGCTCTGATGTTTTGCATAGCGTGAAGACCTTCTATATGCCGTCTATTCCGGCTCTGATGTTTTGCATAGCGTGAAGACCTTCTATATGCCGTCTATTCCGGCTCTGATGTTTTGCATAGCGTGAAGACCTTCTATATGCCGTCTATTCCGGCTCTGATGTTTTGCATAGCGTGAAGACCTTCTATATGCCGTCTATTCCGGCTCTGATGTTTTGCATAGCGTGAAGACCTTCTATATGCCGTCTATTCCGGCTCTGATGTTTTGCATAGCGTGAAGACCTTCTATATGCCGTCTATTCCGGCTCTGATGTTTTGCATAGCGTGAAGACCTTCTATATGCCGTCTATTCCGGCTCTGATGTTTTGCATAGCGTGAAGACCTTCTATATGCCGTCTATTCCGGCTCTGATGTTTTGCATAGCGTGAAGACCTTCTATATGCCGTCTATTCCGGCTCTGATGTTTTGCATAGCGTGAAGACCTTCTATATGCCGTCTATTCCGGCTCTGATGTTTTGCATAGCGTGAAGACCTTCTATATGCCGTCTATTCCGGCTCTGATGTTTTGCATAGCGTGAAGACCTTCTATATGCCGTCTATTCCGGCTCTGATGTTTTGCATAGCGTGAAGACCTTCTATATGCCGTCTATTCCGGCTCTGATGTTTTGCATAGCGTGAAGACCTTCTATATGCCGTCTATTCCGGCTCTGATGTTTTGCATAGCGTGAAGACCTTCTATATGCCGTCTATTCCGGCTCTGATGTTTTGCATAGCGTGAAGACCTTCTATATGCCGTCTATTCCGGCTCTGATGTTTTGCATAGCGTGAAGACCTTCTATATGCCGTCTATTCCGGCTCTGATGTTTTGCATAGCGTGAAGACCTTCTATATGCCGTCTATTCCGGCTCTGATGTTTTGCATAGCGTGAAGACCTTCTATATGCCGTCTATTCCGGCTCTGATGTTTTGCATAGCGTGAAGACCTTCTATATGCCGTCTATTCCGGCTCTGATGTTTTGCATAGCGTGAAGACCTTCTATATGCCGTCTATTCCGGCTCTGATGTTTTGCATAGCGTGAAGACCTTCTATATGCCGTCTATTCCGGCTCTGATGTTTTGCATAGCGTGAAGACCTTCTATATGCCGTCTATTCCGGCTCTGATGTTTTGCATAGCGTGAAGACCTTCTATATGCCGTCTATTCCGGCTCTGATGTTTTGCATAGCGTGAAGACCTTCTATATGCCGTCTATTCCGGCTCTGATGTTTTGCATAGCGTGAAGACCTTCTATATGCCGTCTATTCCGGCTCTGATGTTTTGCATAGCGTGAAGACCTTCTATATGCCGTCTATTCCGGCTCTGATGTTTTGCATAGCGTGAAGACCTTCTATATGCCGTCTATTCCGGCTCTGATGTTTTGCATAGCGTGAAGACCTTCTATATGCCGTCTATTCCGGCTCTGATGTTTTGCATAGCGTGAAGACCTTCTATATGCCGTCTATTCCGGCTCTGATGTTTTGCATAGCGTGAAGACCTTCTATATGCCGTCTATTCCGGCTCTGATGTTTTGCATAGCGTGAAGACCTTCTATATGCCGTCTATTCCGGCTCTGATGTTTTGCATAGCGTGAAGACCTTCTATATGCCGTCTATTCCGGCTCTGATGTTTTGCATAGCGTGAAGACCTTCTATATGCCGTCTATTCCGGCTCTGATGTTTTGCATAGCGTGAAGACCTTCTATATGCCGTCTATTCCGGCTCTGATGTTTTGCATAGCGTGAAGACCTTCTATATGCCGTCTATTCCGGCTCTGATGTTTTGCATAGCGTGAAGACCTTCTATATGCCGTCTATTCCGGCTCTGATGTTTTGCATAGCGTGAAGACCTTCTATATGCCGTCTATTCCGGCTCTGATGTTTTGCATAGCGTGAAGACCTTCTATATGCCGTCTATTCCGGCTCTGATGTTTTGCATAGCGTGAAGACCTTCTATATGCCGTCTATTCCGGCTCTGATGTTTTGCATAGCGTGAAGACCTTCTATATGCCGTCTATTCCGGCTCTGATGTTTTGCATAGCGTGAAGACCTTCTATATGCCGTCTATTCCGGCTCTGATGTTTTGCATAGCGTGAAGACCTTCTATATGCCGTCTATTCCGGCTCTGATGTTTTGCATAGCGTGAAGACCTTCTATATGCCGTCTATTCCGGCTCTGATGTTTTGCATAGCGTGAAGACCTTCTATATGCCGTCTATTCCGGCTCTGATGTTTTGCATAGCGTGAAGACCTTCTATATGCCGTCTATTCCGGCTCTGATGTTTTGCATAGCGTGAAGACCTTCTATATGCCGTCTATTCCGGCTCTGATGTTTTGCATAGCGTGAAGACCTTCTATATGCCGTCTATTCCGGCTCTGATGTTTTGCATAGCGTGAAGACCTTCTATATGCCGTCTATTCCGGCTCTGATGTTTTGCATAGCGTGAAGACCTTCTATATGCCGTCTATTCCGGCTCTGATGTTTTGCATAGCGTGAAGACCTTCTATATGCCGTCTATTCCGGCTCTGATGTTTTGCATAGCGTGAAGACCTTCTATATGCCGTCTATTCCGGCTCTGATGTTTTGCATAGCGTGAAGACCTTCTATATGCCGTCTATTCCGGCTCTGATGTTTTGCATAGCGTGAAGACCTTCTATATGCCGTCTATTCCGGCTCTGATGTTTTGCATAGCGTGAAGACCTTCTATATGCCGTCTATTCCGGCTCTGATGTTTTGCATAGCGTGAAGACCTTCTATATGCCGTCTATTCCGGCTCTGATGTTTTGCATAGCGTGAAGACCTTCTATATGCCGTCTATTCCGGCTCTGATGTTTTGCATAGCGTGAAGACCTTCTATATGCCGTCTATTCCGGCTCTGATGTTTTGCATAGCGTGAAGACCTTCTATATGCCGTCTATTCCGGCTCTGATGTTTTGCATAGCGTGAAGACCTTCTATATGCCGTCTATTCCGGCTCTGATGTTTTGCATAGCGTGAAGACCTTCTATATGCCGTCTATTCCGGCTCTGATGTTTTGCATAGCGTGAAGACCTTCTATATGCCGTCTATTCCGGCTCTGATGTTTTGCATAGCGTGAAGACCTTCTATATGCCGTCTATTCCGGCTCTGATGTTTTGCATAGCGTGAAGACCTTCTATATGCCGTCTATTCCGGCTCTGATGTTTTGCATAGCGTGAAGACCTTCTATATGCCGTCTATTCCGGCTCTGATGTTTTGCATAGCGTGAAGACCTTCTATATGCCGTCTATTCCGGCTCTGATGTTTTGCATAGCGTGAAGACCTTCTATATGCCGTCTATTCCGGCTCTGATGTTTTGCATAGCGTGAAGACCTTCTATATGCCGTCTATTCCGGCTCTGATGTTTTGCATAGCGTGAAGACCTTCTATATGCCGTCTATTCCGGCTCTGATGTTTTGCATAGCGTGAAGACCTTCTATATGCCGTCTATTCCGGCTCTGATGTTTTGCATAGCGTGAAGACCTTCTATATGCCGTCTATTCCGGCTCTGATGTTTTGCATAGCGTGAAGACCTTCTATATGCCGTCTATTCCGGCTCTGATGTTTTGCATAGCGTGAAGACCTTCTATATGCCGTCTATTCCGGCTCTGATGTTTTGCATAGCGTGAAGACCTTCTATATGCCGTCTATTCCGGCTCTGATGTTTTGCATAGCGTGAAGACCTTCTATATGCCGTCTATTCCGGCTCTGATGTTTTGCATAGCGTGAAGACCTTCTATATGCCGTCTATTCCGGCTCTGATGTTTTGCATAGCGTGAAGACCTTCTATATGCCGTCTATTCCGGCTCTGATGTTTTGCATAGCGTGAAGACCTTCTATATGCCGTCTATTCCGGCTCTGATGTTTTGCATAGCGTGAAGACCTTCTATATGCCGTCTATTCCGGCTCTGATGTTTTGCATAGCGTGAAGACCTTCTATATGCCGTCTATTCCGGCTCTGATGTTTTGCATAGCGTGAAGACCTTCTATATGCCGTCTATTCCGGCTCTGATGTTTTGCATAGCGTGAAGACCTTCTATATGCCGTCTATTCCGGCTCTGATGTTTTGCATAGCGTGAAGACCTTCTATATGCCGTCTATTCCGGCTCTGATGTTTTGCATAGCGTGAAGACCTTCTATATGCCGTCTATTCCGGCTCTGATGTTTTGCATAGCGTGAAGACCTTCTATATGCCGTCTATTCCGGCTCTGATGTTTTGCATAGCGTGAAGACCTTCTATATGCCGTCTATTCCGGCTCTGATGTTTTGCATAGCGTGAAGACCTTCTATATGCCGTCTATTCCGGCTCTGATGTTTTGCATAGCGTGAAGACCTTCTATATGCCGTCTATTCCGGCTCTGATGTTTTGCATAGCGTGAAGACCTTCTATATGCCGTCTATTCCGGCTCTGATGTTTTGCATAGCGTGAAGACCTTCTATATGCCGTCTATTCCGGCTCTGATGTTTTGCATAGCGTGAAGACCTTCTATATGCCGTCTATTCCGGCTCTGATGTTTTGCATAGCGTGAAGACCTTCTATATGCCGTCTATTCCGGCTCTGATGTTTTGCATAGCGTGAAGACCTTCTATATGCCGTCTATTCCGGCTCTGATGTTTTGCATAGCGTGAAGACCTTCTATATGCCGTCTATTCCGGCTCTGATGTTTTGCATAGCGTGAAGACCTTCTATATGCCGTCTATTCCGGCTCTGATGTTTTGCATAGCGTGAAGACCTTCTATATGCCGTCTATTCCGGCTCTGATGTTTTGCATAGCGTGAAGACCTTCTATATGCCGTCTATTCCGGCTCTGATGTTTTGCATAGCGTGAAGACCTTCTATATGCCGTCTATTCCGGCTCTGATGTTTTGCATAGCGTGAAGACCTTCTATATGCCGTCTATTCCGGCTCTGATGTTTTGCATAGCGTGAAGACCTTCTATATGCCGTCTATTCCGGCTCTGATGTTTTGCATAGCGTGAAGACCTTCTATATGCCGTCTATTCCGGCTCTGATGTTTTGCATAGCGTGAAGACCTTCTATATGCCGTCTATTCCGGCTCTGATGTTTTGCATAGCGTGAAGACCTTCTATATGCCGTCTATTCCGGCTCTGATGTTTTGCATAGCGTGAAGACCTTCTATATGCCGTCTATTCCGGCTCTGATGTTTTGCATAGCGTGAAGACCTTCTATATGCCGTCTATTCCGGCTCTGATGTTTTGCATAGCGTGAAGACCTTCTATATGCCGTCTATTCCGGCTCTGATGTTTTGCATAGCGTGAAGACCTTCTATATGCCGTCTATTCCGGCTCTGATGTTTTGCATAGCGTGAAGACCTTCTATATGCCGTCTATTCCGGCTCTGATGTTTTGCATAGCGTGAAGACCTTCTATATGCCGTCTATTCCGGCTCTGATGTTTTGCATAGCGTGAAGACCTTCTATATGCCGTCTATTCCGGCTCTGATGTTTTGCATAGCGTGAAGACCTTCTATATGCCGTCTATTCCGGCTCTGATGTTTTGCATAGCGTGAAGACCTTCTATATGCCGTCTATTCCGGCTCTGATGTTTTGCATAGCGTGAAGACCTTCTATATGCCGTCTATTCCGGCTCTGATGTTTTGCAGGCGCCCAGACCTTCTATATGCCGTCTATTCCGGCTCTGATGTTTTGCATAGCGTGAAGACCTTCTATATGCCGTCTATTCCGGCTCTGATGTTTTGCATAGCGTGAAGACCTTCTATATGCCGTCTATTCCGGCTCTGATGTTTTGCATAGCGTGAAGACCTTCTATATGCCGTCTATTCCGGCTCTGATGTTTTGCATAGCGTGAAGACCTTCTATATGCCGTCTATTCCGGCTCTGATGTTTTGCATAGCGTGAAGACCTTCTATATGCCGTCTATTCCGGCTCTGATGTTTTGCATAGCGTGAAGACCTTCTATATGCCGTCTATTCCGGCTCTGATGTTTTGCATAGCGTGAAGACCTTCTATATGCCGTCTATTCCGGCTCTGATGTTTTGCATAGCGTGAAGACCTTCTATATGCCGTCTATTCCGGCTCTGATGTTTTGCATAGCGTGAAGACCTTCTATATGCCGTCTATTCCGGCTCTGATGTTTTGCATAGCGTGAAGACCTTCTATATGCCGTCTATTCCGGCTCTGATGTTTTGCAGGCGCCCAGACCTTCTATATGCACTTTGCTATTTGCATGTAGAAGGTCTGTTGGCGCGATGCTAAACATCAGGACCTGACCAGACGTCATGGGGGTCGGGATTATAACTGTAAGTATTTATTGTGGGGTACTGCTTAGCGGGAGGGTTTTTAAATTGCCGGTATTTTTTTTTTGCCGGTATTTTTTATGCGTCGGTATTTTTTGGGTGCCGGTATTTTTTTTATGTCGGTATTTTTTAGGGGCCGGTAATTTTTTTCGCCGGTATATTTTTGGTGTCGGGATTTTTATCGTCGGTATTGTTTTGGTGTCGGGATTTTCATCGCCGGTATTTTTGTGGTGTCGGTATTTTCAACGCCGGTACCCTCGTGGAGGTATTTTTATCGTCGGTATTTTTACCGTCGGAAATATGATTACAACCCACTGTTTTATGCAGTGGGCTGTAACCTGGTAAGAGCTTAACTTAAAGGTGCGTATATTTGCGATCTTTTCGCAATCGCATCTCTGAATCACCCCCTCAGAGGCTGAAAATAAGAACTTAAAGTTACACCTGGGCAAAACCATGTTGATTTCAGGGGGAGTCAAGTTAGTTTTATTCTATGCATGCAGGGATAATGCTTTGCTTTTACTTATTGCACACAGATACCTGATCAGCTTCACTTTTAAACTGCTAATTAGACTTGAGCTGGGAAACTTCACCTTTTAACTATAATACTGTTGCAACAAATTAAATTTGACTCCCCTGAAATCAACATGGTTTAGCCCAGGTGTAACTTGAAGTTCTTATTTTCAATCTCTGAATCAGGGCCTCTGTGTGTAAGGAGTCTGTGTGAGAGAGATTTCTTCCTCAGCCTTGTTAGAATGTTTTATGCCTCAGAGAATTACAGAAACTGTTTGTTTTTTCTTCACTGAACCCTGTATACATCATCTTCTTCTATTTAGTCTTGTTTATGAAAACTTATAACAAACTGTTTCTATGAAATTTAATAAATCAACAACTTGATTAAAGTGTTTTTTTCTCTCACTTATTACTGATTTCCCTGATTTATTACTGATTTCCCTGAAAAGCATATTTTGTATAGTGTCCCCAAGTTTCATAAATACCGGAAGACTGACAATATCGGCATGAGACTACCTATACCACAAAATTGCAATATGGCTTTATAATTTCTTACAACCGATTGTGCAACAAGGCGCATCATTTCTGAGGGACACTACACATTTTTTAAACAAAATTTCAACTCTTACCTCTTTATTTTCTACCTGCCTGCTGGCGACCATTGACTTTACATGCGATACATTGAGGATTTGTTCCTTATCTGGCAAGGCGACAAATCAGTATTTATCAATCTACTTCAGGATTTGAACAGTAAACCTACTCCCATCAAATTTACCTACTCTATACATGAAAGTAAAATGCATTATTTAGATGTACAAATGTCGATTAACACTTGTTCCATTATCACCTCCATATTTCAGAAGCTCACTGACAGAAACAACCTGTTAAATGCAAGTTTACACCATCCACCTGCCCAGAATAGAGGCCTCCCGTTCTCCCAAGTGCTCAAAATTCCTAGAATTACGAATGATGCAGAAACATGGGAATAACAAATGAACTGAATGATCCGTCAGTTTGAGGAATGCCAAATCTTACAAACATTAAAAGAAAAGATCAGGATAATTTTTAAGGGAACAATTTCTTGTCCCTAAATCAACACAAGAGACAAGAAAATTCTTACTGTGGGTACAAACGTTTAATACCACCAACCACGTAACAAGGTGGATAGCCAAAAATACCTGGCCCATTATTACTTCAGATCCTGATTTACGCACTTTGAAAGACTATCACCTTATGCCTAGTTATTGAAGAGGCAAAAATTTGAGAGACTCACTGGTAAATACAAACATCACTGAATACAGACAACTATACCAAAAGAGAGGATGTTTTCCTTGTGCCAACTGGCTCACGTGCTAATACTTGATCTTTGGCAACTCATTTGTTCATCCTCACACCAATAAGAAGTTTATGATTATACACTGTGGACCTGATTCAGACTTAAGTATGAAATAAGTATGTGCCAATTTACAAAAGTATGCACCTAAGTCAGTGTACTCCCATGAGACTCCCCTAACTATAGCCCTACCTTAACTTTCCATGAATATGTTTGTGCGGAGTTTGCTAAAGTTAGAATGGAAGGACCGTGTTCACACACTTAAGTAAGTGAGGAATCTACATGTGTATTTTTACGATCAGTTAAACTGCACATGCCCAGAACCCAAATATATACCCACAGAAACCATGGGCGACTGAGTCACATACACGGATGTCAGACTTAGGACTGATGCACACATCGGCACGTAACGAGTCATGGATCCATGGCTAGAGGCAAGACTCTTAATGCAAATGAGCTGCATACAGTTAGGGCTGATTCACAGGTAGAAGTGCCTTGCGTAAACTAACATACGCACGGGAAAGGATAAGGTAGTCCTCAACCACTCGTAAGTTCAAGAACCATGTTGTTTGCTGTGAGGCCATGCGTCTTCTCTTACTTAGTTCAGGGCACACATGCTGCATGTTTATAATCAGTGGATGTGTGTATTTAATGGAAACAAATAAAGGCTTGTTTATTTAATACTATGCTGACTTTCCATTTTGTGCAAGACTTTAACCTTAAAAAAAGTTTTAAAGGTGCTATTATTTTGTTAGAGTTACTTACACATTATTACATTTACATTGGTTGTTTATGTTTTTTATTTTTTGAGTGCTTATTTTTTTATTTTTTTTATTTTTTTATAAAAGTCTATATATGCAGTGGATCATTGTATTTCTAACTTCATGCAGTATGCGTTTATGTGTATTGTAAAATTTGTCATGATTACGCTTATTTAAAGTTGTATTTTTTAATGGTTACTTTTGTTTAATTAGAGTACGTACTGTTTTTAGAAAAATAAATCTTTAATTTTCCAAAGCCTAATCAGTGCGTTTAGTTACATATCTTTGAATCATAAACAGTTTTAAGCACCTAAACACGCAACCGATTAACAGCTAATAAAGTCTGTACGAACCTAATTATACGCAGGAAAGACTTACGTCCTTATGTTCCACTCCTGACACAGGGGTAGTGGTTAACAGGGATTTTTTTATTTTCTCTGAATCAGCATTGCATATTTTTTGCATGAATATATTTAGGTACATTCGCAATTTTACTGTATTGTGAATACAGTCCAAAGTAACTAACCCAGCCTATACTGTCCAGTTTAAATTCCTACCCCCCACCCACTTTTTGTATTCTCGTTCTTACAAAGTGCTGGCACTTGTGAATATCATTAAGCATGGTGATCAACTCCATGGGCCAGATTTACTAAGCTGCGGGTTTGGAAACTGAAGATGTTGCCCATAGCAACCAATCAGATTCTAGCGCTTACTTTCCTATAACATACTAGAGATTGTCAGCTAGAATCTGATTGGTTGCTATGGGCAACATCTCCACTTTTCCAAACCTGCAGCTTAGTAAATCTGGCCCCATGTAAAGAGTTGATATGCATGCGCAGATATAAAAAACTGCAAACATACGCACACATCCTGCATATTTTTAGGAACGTTAAGTCTGACTACGGCCCTATGTAACTTGTTCAACTACACATGTAATTTATATTATTGTATAACCATGTAGGCTTTATTACGTGGGCAAAACTGTCCGATAGTTAAAGAGAGAATGGCGTTCTACTGTTCAGCAATAAGAGCTGCCATAGGAGTAAAAAATTGTTTATCAACTGGTGGCACAACATTTTGCAGAGCTCAAACATAGCATGGCTACCATTAAACACAAAACCATTGATCAAATACCTCCACCACCCATAGGAGGAGACCGAGATTTAATGAGTGGATCAAACGTCTCAACACCGTGGCCCCACTAGGACTCAACGAAATGCTCATCCTATCTTGTGTTCTATAAAACCCCGTTCAGATTACCATGAAAAAGCTGGGGCTTTCATGAAATTGCCGGCTTTCATGAAAACCCCGGCTTTTTCTGGCAATGTGAACGGTGAAGCCGGGTTTCTTTAGCCAGGTCTTAGAGAGAAGAAAAAGAGTGAAAAAAAAAAGCCGGTGTTTTCAGCGCAGTCTGAACACACCAAGCTAAAATTTTCAAAATTTTGCCCACTGCCTAAAAAACTGGCTTTTTAGGCAGTGGCAATCTATAACTTACTACTATAGCCATATCCTACCAAAAAGGACTAACATAGACTCAACAGCTACAAGTTATTGCTTATTCTACTTATATGTGCATACTCTTGTTTACCTGTTAATGTTAGTTTTCTAATGTTATTATAGGATTTAACTTCAGTAACTGGAGTTTTGACCTTGTACTTTGTACTCTGTCTCTACAAACCCTTGCCTTCCAAATACTCTTTTTTTTGGGGCCTAGATTAGTACAGAGTCTCTTTAATCCCCGTACTCTTAGCAGGCAACCACCAGTTCAGCTTGTAACATACTCTAGCGGCAAACTAAGGCAGTACGCACCTCTGATATAGAAGTTTCGACATGGGAGACCAGAAACTCCATATATCTTATATAACCTACTAATTAAGTCAGCTTCAGAACATTACCCCTCTTATAACTGTAGTTTTAGTGCTTCAGTCTGCACTATATTACTCAACATGGTTGTTTGTTATTTTACCATCAAGGGCCATACTTAAGTCCGTCTTGATCCCTGCTATCATGATGTATCTCACTGAAATGTTAAATACATGTTTTAAGTAAGATTTCACTTTGCATGAGCACTATTGTAATTCACGTGGTGTTTATTTACTATGTAGGGTTGTAGATGGCATCTAGTAACATCACGACCAGCACTAGCACCCTGTGTGTCCTGGACCGCCGACACCACCTGTCTTATCTTGGAGGGAGGAGGACTTGTGGGGATGGGGTAAGTTATAAATTCCAATTTGTCACACTATTTTTTTTAATGAACTTGTTCCCTGATTAAAAGTATTCCAATAAAACCTGAAATATTGGATTAGCAGAACGCTGCAAGTTGCAGAGACTTTTGTTTTGTTAAGTGGAGTGCCAGTTCAGCAGCAGAATTATGTGTGAGTGTGTGTGTGTGTTTGTGTGTAAATTACCCCTAAACCCTTATTAAATGAAGAGAAATTAAGGACTTCACTCAGGCCCTGAGGGTGAATAACATCAAACACAGATAGGGCTTCCCATTCTCTTTGCAAGTTTGGTCAGACTGGAGAGTCCTTACCGTCAGCACATCAGCGAAAGCTAAAGACATGCTCTTCCCACCTCAACACCCTCTAATTTGCCTCTTCCTGCCTCACAGTGACCACCATCTAACTTCTGGACTATAGTTTCATACAAACGGACCTCCCCCAGGAAAACCTTCCCTGTATTGGTCCTATCATACAAGCTCCAATGTTTCTCAGTGCCCACACACCGGACAAAACATCCCTCTACCGCTCTAAGACTGCAACCTAGAATGTTACCTACAAATTTTCAAAGAGGCCATGCACATTGCTTTCCTCAGAGGTCTACCCTCACTAGCTGACCTCCTATCCATGAGGCATGAATACAGCATTAGCTGCTCACTGACTCTGGGGTTTCCTGTCTCCAGATCTGAACTTGTTTCAGCTTCTGGACTTCTGTTGCTTCCTGTTGGGCCATGCTTCCACAATAAGAAGTCATCTGTGTCTCCGCGACTGTTTCAGTCTGTGCGTCAACATCCAGGTGTACTCTCTTTGTGTTTCTTTAGTTACTTTAGTTAATACTTATTATACATTTCCCTGTTTATCTGCAGTTTTTAAATGTTAATGTTACAACTGTAGGTTTTCTCCCTATTGAGGTTTGGTCAGATCTAGACTTACTAACGTCTGTGTGCGTAAGTAGTCATTTATGTATGATTTGTAAGTAAATATTTTCGTTTGCACAATCAAAATTTGGTAGTAACTCAAGGGAACCACTCCCTGATTTCATAGGTACTCTTCCGCGACCATACATAGGTACTATCGTACATTGTTGTATGTATTTAAGTCGTGTTGTGGATCTTGCATGCTTAACTAAATAGTAAAGTACACAAGATTCTAACTTACACAAAATTTTCTGCTTAATTAGTAATTGTTTCTCTATTAACTCTAAACTTAACTTCTTAAGTTTTGAACCCTTTAACATCCTAATGTTATTTACCTTATTTTTTTTTTTTTTACTTGACATAATAAAAATATTTGTTAGAAAATATTAAATGAATTAGGATTCTGAACATTAATTATGTGTTTGTGTGTTATTAAAATATATACTAAGATATATGTAAATCTATAAAGTGTTAACTGTGTATCAAATGTGTTTATTCATACTTAATGATTGACACAAACAATACTACATATAATACAAATAGTAATGAGACATTCAATGCTAATAAATGTCTTTTTCTATAATACTAAATTCAAACAGCAATTTCAAAGCAGATATAAATATTTTTATTTTCTAATGCCAGCATGTATGTAGAATTATACTTAAATGTATACTACAGAGCCTATTTGTCCCCGAAAAGGAGGTTTCATATGAGTACCATAGCCTCTCCTAAGTGTCAGAGGTGTGGGGCACCTCAGGCAGATTTTTTCCATAGTTTTTGGGAATGTCCTTTAATCAGACTTTTTTGGTTGAGAATCAAAAGACATGCGAAACAATATCTGTTTTCATATGTCCCATCACCTCTGAGTGGGCCATTCTAGGGGAGCTCTAGGATGCACAGCGGGTTGAAGGGAAATGTAAAAAGTTCTTATTAGGAATCAACTCTGCTGCAAAAAAAGTAATTCTGCAACAATGGATAGGGACTGGACAAATACTATTCACTTATTCACATATGAAGAATTGTCCCATGTTTTCCGAATGGATTGGATTGAGGCACTTATAGAAAAAGAACTAAAGGCTGGTAAATTTATTTCAACCTGGGAAACGTATATATCGACATTATCTCTAACCACTTAAAGAAGTATCCATAATAGTTTTAGAAATACCTCATGGTATTTGACGAAAATGCTGTTGGGAGATCCTCCAATACGTATTGAGGAAGGAGTATGAATAATTATAACAACAGGCCTTCCCTTGGGCTTTGGCTTGCTTTTATGTTCTGGAATTTTGTGAAACTATGTTTATTATGTATAGCTATCTCTGTTATTTAATAGAGAAAATGTAAAAGCTAATGGTGATAGCCATTACATGACTACGTTTTTCAAAGAATACACTGACAACATTTGTTGTAATGATATGTATTTATTTATGATGTTACATAATGACTCTGAAATGTCTGTGTCAATGCTTGAAATAAAAAAATATATAAAAAAAAAAAAATTATAGTCTTCCCTTCCCCAAGCATCCCCCCCACCCCAGCCATCTCCATCACCATTGGTGACACCATAATCACCTCCTGCTCCCAAACCTGCTGCCTTGGTGTCATCCTAGACTCCTTCCTCTCCTTCATACCTCACATCTGTACCCTTTCCCAATCCTGCTGTTTTCATCTCTGCAACATATTATGCATCAGACCCTTCACGAACGCCACTAAAACTCTTATACATCTCACATTTCAGCTACAGTAACCTTCGTCTTTCTGGTCTCCCATTGGCCTACCTCGCTCACCTTCAATCCACACTTGCAGTGTCTAAATTAATATTCCTATCCCACCTCTCCAACTCAACCTCTCCTCTCTGTCAATATTTACATTGACTTCCAGTCCATTTCAGAATTCTGTTCAAACTCCTCACCACCTACAAACCTTTCTCCTTTTCTACTGCATCCTACCTCTCTTAGCTTATCTCTAGCCATACTCCATCCTAGCCCCCTTGTTTTACCAACAGCTGCCATCTCACCTCTTACCTGATTACCAACTTTATTTCCCATATCCAAGACTTCTCCGGTGCTGCCCTTCTGCACTGGAATAACCTACTACAGTCTGTTAGGCTATCCACCACCCTGCAAGCCTGTAAGTGCTCTCTTAAATCCCACTTCTTCAGACTAGCCTACCCTTCCTCGTCCTAACCTCTATCCCTCCCCTCCCCCTATTTTCTAATTCCTAATTCTTTTCCCTTTCCCCCTTCCCCTACATCCTTTTGTTTCACCATTTACTTCATATTTGACTACCCTATCACTCATATTTTATTCTTTATATTGTATTTATTTATTTGTACCCCTGCTGTAATTTATATATTCTTTGTCTCACTGTATGGTGCTGTGGATCATTTGTAGCACCCAATAAACAAATGTTAATAATAATCATTGATCGTATATAAAACCAAATCAATATATCACAACAAATCATGAACAAGGGAGCATACACACTTGCTATATCGGACTAAATGATCATATGATTGGCCTGATAATTGGATAGGTGTATTTCCAGCTATGTACTTGTATCCAAAGTAAAAAGCTAAAAGATGATTTGTCTTGGGCAAACAGAAAATGCTGCTTTAAGCGGTGTTTGGCTTAGGCAATTAAAGTCAGTACTCCACAGACATTGTAGTTTCACTGTAGTCTGTTTTTAAGTAAACTGCAAGAAAAAACAAAACAATGGTGCAATAAAATTCAAGGCAACTGTAAAGATAAATTTAATTGATGTGTGTGTGTTTTCAAATAAAATGCATGTTTGTAGCTGACATTAATGTAAAACACCTTTGTAATAGAAACTGTTCAGCTCTGTACATGCCTGAAGGACACCAGTTATTTATCCAGTTACTAATGTAATTATAATCTACTACTGCACCTAAACCAATTTGCTCTTTAATCTAACCTTGGTTTAATAAAGTATAAATTGTTAAGAACGAATTGCTGTAACAGTGGTGAAAAAAAGGCTTAATTCAAACAAAATGGTGTTCCAAAAGATGTTAATACGGCAGCTCTCCTGTCACCAGAAGTAAGACACTTATTACTCAAAGAGCATTAATACTGGGAACACTGTTGTAAACATTTTTTATATTGTAACTAGAAGTACTTAGTCTACACTTACTGATTTTAGCCAAGGAGCCAATTATGGGTACACATTTTCTTTATTGTACAAAAGATATGACCACCCCACCAACAAAAGTTTTGAGATGTTGTATTAAGAGAATGTTTGATGTCTTTCATTTTTTATCTTTAACATTTGTTTACTGAAAACCAAACATAGCACGTACAAATCAAGTGCAGATCATAGTTGACATGATGAATTTAGAACATGCAGCAGAAAATGTTACATTTCTGTTGAAAAAACATGGTTTTTAGTTTGTTTTAGTATAGTAGAACATTGACCGAACCAGGGAATCCCATAATTGGTTTTTTATTTTTTTTTATACAAACACTGCAACTAGCACTAGAGCTGATAAGCTTAGGGTGTTAGCTGTTAGCTGTGTGTGGGGGGTGGGGGGGGGGTGTGGGTCCCCTCCCTTCCCCGCAGCCTGACCCAAACCCTCCCTTCTCCCTAGCCTGACACTAATACTCCCTTCTCTATAGCCTAACCCTAAGAATGCCTTCCCCGCAGCCTAACCCTAACTCTCCCTTCCTAAGCTCCTAGCCCTAACCCCCCCCCCCCCTAATACTAAAATGCCCCGGAGAGCTGTCATCCTATCGCGAAAATGAATGGGTTATACTAGCCTGGGTTAATTGAAGCATTGAAAGAGGCACCTGAACATGGGATCCTTACACCATAATATCCACCTACCACTTGCCAGTTAACTCCAGGGTTGATTCCCCCATGAGGATCAGGCTCATAAAAATCTCTGCAGGTACATACATATCAGTTATAGCTCACTTTCTATGGGCCTGATCCAGACCTACGCTTCTGTGCGGGTATACTGCGGTCGTATGCGTAAAAACGTCCATTTGTACTTACTGCGCATGCGTGTGGCACATGATCCGCTCATGTTGCGGTATAAAAATATTTACCGATCATGGGGGCGTGCCTGCCATACGCAAGCTGTAACCACGCACCGAGGGCGGGGTGAGGCATTTAAATCGTACAGTATGGGCGTGCTAAGCATCGTTAATAAGCATTGAACGTACGCACGGCCGCGGGTACGAACATAAAAGTTAGGGTAGGGTTTGCCGAGCGTATGGAAGCTAAACTAGGTACGAGCAAGGGGAGTGCCTATTGCATGGGTGGTACGTTCGGCGTAAATACGCTACACACAGGAGCGTAGGTCTGGATCAGGCCCTATGTCTTTAAGTTCCGACCTGCATAAAGTGAGAATACACAGTTGAAGGCTTACCACTTACAACAAAATGGTGCAGTTGATTTCTATGCATTCTCTGCATTTACTCTTTAAAAAGATAACATCAGATTTTTTAGATCATAAAAATTGTTTTTCCATTTGAAATATTATGTTTTATTATGTTTCATATGATTGCAAATATAACTATTAACTAAACCCTGGGTACTTTTGTATGAGTTAAAGGACCAGATGCAGAGTTTGTGCCAGCACAACATACAAAAGAAATACAGCCAAGTCAGAGTTGTTACTTAACAGCGAAAAAATGCAACTCAGAATCGTCCATTTGGCTTCTTTTTATGTGCGCAATCGGATGCATTTTTGGAACTTCTGATTAATTTCTCAATAACACTTTTGTGTGTGTGTGTGAGACATATGGAAGCGCATAAGTAACATAAACACAATTCTGAATAGCAGAGGCACATTTCTACAGAAAATACAATTGTTGCAATGCAGCTGACTGTACATTACTTACATAAATGAAGCAAGTTCACACTCCCTAAGGTCACTGTGCTAGGCATTTTTGTTATATATATTTGTCCTTGTAAATGAGGAAAAGGTATCTTTTTATTGGTGAATGTTTCCAATGTGAATATGCTTCTGTGTGTGCTGGGACGCTTATTTCCAGTGGCGTACCGATACACATGGATGTGTTTGCGCACGCTTTTTTACCTATATAAACTCAGCCTGGGCCTATTTAACAATGGGGCTAATGGGAATACAGTCCCAGGCCTACATCTTAAAATAGGCCCTAACACACTGCAGTTCTTTAGGTATCCCACTGCACTGCATAAGGGTGAATGTAAGGAAATGACATTCTCTTCCAAAGCATACTATATAGTGTGGACCCTTGATCATTTTCAGCAATCAATCCAGCCATGAACACAACCAATAACTAAATGCCAAAACCATAACTGCATACAAGACAGTCAAACTTCCTACATAAGGAAGTAGAATTGTGCTGAATTGTTTAACCAACAGGGACAAATTACAGCCTAGGTACACTCTAGAGCAGTGATGGCTAACCTTTTGAGCTTGGTGTGTCAAAATTCGGAAAAAAATCTAGCTTACCTCGGGTGGCGTGTCACTTCTAGAAATATCCATAATTTTGTGATATTTGCAGCCCTAGTAAAGAAAGAGTTACAATTTGAAGTGCCATTGGCACTTTTTGCCCCCTTTATTAGTTCCCAACCCTTTTGCCCAGCCTTATTGTCCCCTTTTTTGTGCCCAGCCTTTTTGCCCCCTTTATTAGTGCCCAGCCTTTTAGTGCCAAGCCTTTTAGTGCCCAGCCTTTTTGCCCTTTTGTGCCCAGTCTTATTGTCCCCTTATTGTGCCCAG
>WWET01003010.1:112209-122499 GCA_011038615.1 Limnodynastes dumerilii
CGTCTTTTTGCCCTTTTTTTGCCCAGCCTTATTGTCCCCTTTTTTGTGCCAAGCCTTTTTGCCCTTTTGTGCCCAGCCTTTTTGCCCCCTTTATTAGTGCACAGCCTTTTAGTGCCAAGCCTTTCCTTTTTGCCCCTTTGTGCCCAGCCTTTTTGCCCCTTTGTGCCCAGTCTTATTGTCACCTTATTGTGCCCAGCCTTTTTGCCCTTTTGTGCCCAGCCTTTGGCACTTTTTGCCCCCTTTATTATTTCCCAGCCTTTTTGCCCTGTTGTGCCCAGTCGTATTGTCCCCTTTTTGTGCCCAGCCTTTGCCACTTTTTGCCCCCTTTATTAGTGCCCAGACTTTTTCAATCATTTAAACTTAAAATAAACTTACCTCTGCTTTCTGCTCTCCTCCGGCGCGCTCTCTCTTCCTCCCGCTCTGACACTGACGCAACGTCACTCACTGTGTCCTAGGATGCAGCATCTGATTTGATCATTTTGATCCAATCAGGTGCTGCAGGGGGGAGAGGCAGTATCACCATATCCCCTGCAGCTGATACCGCCTCTCCTCACCCCTTACCCAGCTGATCGCCGCTGCTGACCACCGCCGACATCCGCCGCCGCAATCAGTAAAACCTATGACACTCGTGCAGAGGTAACACACAAAGACATTTTGACTGCGTGTCAGTCAAAATGTCTTGGTGTGTCACCTCTGACACGCGTGTCATAGGTTCGCCATCACTGCTCTAGAGTATGGTCAGACATACATAGACATATCAATGCTGTGGCTCTAACACAGCTAACATTGTTTGTCATCAAAAAAAGGTTTAAAGTTTAAGTTTAAGAACTAATGTTTTTTACTACAAAACAAATAAAAAAAATTTGTATTGATGTACCACTGCCATTCAATATGCTTGTAACATGTAAAAATTTAAGATTTTGCATAACAGTTATACTGAGCAAATACATTTATTAAGCAATAGTATCCATAAGGAAACAGATATTTATGAAAATATATGTGCAAAATGTGTATGTTAAAGTCAATATTTTTTTTTTTTTTTTTTTAAACATATGCAGATGGCAAGATTTCAGGAGATGACTGAAGCAAAAAATAAATGAGCGTCATTAATTTGTGACACATATTCCAGATGAGCCTTTGCCTGCCTCCCTGCAATTTAGTGTCCTGCAGCAGGTGGGTTTGTCAGCAGTCACCACTGAAGAAGCACTGGGTGTAAGGGCCATGGATTCTGCTAGCCCCCCTACACAGCAAAACCCTGCCTCAGTTGGTCAGTGTCCTATGAATCTAATTTAATATTTTAAATGATATACTTTGCTAGCACAACACATGTAAATGTTATTTCTATATTTTATTGCATTGTAAATTTGAAACTTCATTGTGGGTCCTGATGTTGAGTTACTTAACATACATTAATTTATATGGATTATTCATTGACATGTACAATTTATATGCTGAAGCATTACTGAATGCATGCTGTTATGACAGCAGCATGTTTGAATTGCTAATGTGCACCTGTAATGTTTGTTTTAATGAAAATTTCTGTAAATCTGTAAAGCTTTGCTTCAATATTTTTAATCAATATCACTCCTATTCCCATTACAGGTAGTCCAACGCATGAAGAAGAGGCCCATAAACACTCCGGACCGAATTTAGAGATCCGTGTCCAGATTGGGCCGCAAATACACGCACGGCCGGTGCATGCCAAACCCCCTCACACCCATGACACTCCCCTCTCTCTGCCGTGATTTCGGGAACTTACGCCTCCATAGATCACCTGTAACTTTCCGTGTGGGGTCCCGTGTGTATATGTCCTCTGTCTGTGAGTATCTTGATAATCGCACCCACTTTCCTTCATTTAAATGCCTCCCCCTACCCTTTTTTATTTCAATTCTCCCGTACGTATTTTTATGTCGCAGATCCGGATGTATGTACCAACGTGTGGTTTTCAAGTCCGGCACTTCTGCGCATATAGTCTACGTGAACTACGTAAAAAAAGTTACTACCCATGCGCAGTTGAAACTTACCTAAAAATACGCATGGAACAGGCAGTGAAAACGGATCTCTGAATACGGCCCTCAATGAGGAAGGAACAACAACAACCAGACCTAAGAACCAATGAACAGCAGCATATAAGTGCAGAAGAAGGCAGACTACAACGCAGTACACAACCTCTGTGACAACCATCTATATCAACAAACCTCAGACCAGACTGAGTTGACATTTTTTTGGGCATCATTTCAGACAATCGAAATTGTATTTAGGAAATAGTTTGTCATTTGGTCAATATTTCATCTTCTCTTGCCAGGAGAGAAAGCCACCTAATGCATCAGACAACTTCAGAATGGTAACAATCCCTTCCCCTATCCCAATCCACTCCCCAATCCCAAACACTTTCCCTATTCCTCTCTCTTTCCCAATCCCAATCCACTCCTCAATCCCTTGCCCTATCCCACTCCACTAGCCCAATCCCTTCCCCTATCAAACTCCACTCCCCTAGCCCAATTTTCTGCCGTACCCCAAACCTCTGAAATACTCCAAACTTCTGCCGTACAACAAACTTTTGAAACACCAACACTGCAACCCCAACCTCATCCTTTAAAGCTTACTCAACTTTCCAGTAACTCCTGCATCCAATCATTACCACATCCTCATTCTCACCATCCCTATATACAACAACCAACATACTATAATCCATATGCCCAACCCCATCAATTCCATGACTATTCCCATCAGCCACCATCCCATACATATTCCTAGACACAACAATTCCACCCAAATGGCCATCCACAGCAATTCCACCTCTATTCCCAGAATCCACCTGTCCATCTCCAATTCTAGCATCCCACTGTCCATTCCCAATCCCAGCATCCTGCTGTCCATCCCCAGTCAAAAATCCATTCCAATACTCCATCTCTCTGTAATATTTTTTTTTAGTGTTTCTCAAACTATTGGTGATGTATCCTGTTTTTGTTATTTTAAAAACAATTTAAAATTACAGTGTAAGTGCATGATTTATGTTTCAAGCCTTTGTTCTAATGTGTGTTGATATCCAACACTAACCTGCTAAGCTAAATTTATTCTACAAAACTAAATACACAAAGAAATAAAGAAACCTGTGTATGAAAAATCAACTTCACTTCCATTTACATTTTTTAAAATAAAATAAATAACAATCTGTTCACACTATTAATAATAACATATAAATATACAAAACACATTTGGAAAACTAAAATAAAACAACTTAAATATAATTTTTAACAACTTTAAAACATCTACTAAATTCCCCATTTGTACACTTATATTTTCTATTATATTTTTGGCAGTGTTGACAAATGCCCTTTGTTGGGCCTTCCTTTGATCCTCTGTAATTTCAGGTGACACATATTCTGTAAAAAAATAAAAAACAAAGTAAAAATATAAGTGTAATATTTAAAAATATGCATATGTTTAATGTAACTCTAATGATACAAATGCTTACCTTCTGTACCTTCACTGGTACTTGGCATTGCTGCCTCTTCCCCTGACTCAACATCATCATTTTCAATTTCAAGAGCTGCGTTGTGTTGCAGCTCCTCCTCCTTCACCTCTGGATCCATTGGCAGCAGTTTCACCTCCTCCTTCACCTCTGGATCCATTGGCAGCAGTGGCTCCTCCTCCTCCACCTCTGGATCCATTTAACCAAAAAACATGTTAGTGTGCTAAAATTTTAAAAAGCGTGCCTCAGTTTGTACCTATGCAAATAACTGGTGATTTAAATTACATGTTCCTATCATTATAAAAATAAGAATCATTACTATTAAGATTTTATTTGGATATATAAATCTACAAAAAATGTAAAATCCTAACATACTTACTCTATGTATGCCTTCTTAATATTCTGTGTAGCCTGTACAGTAGGCCTTTTTAGGTCAGACCATCTGTGTTGGATCTAAATGATAGTGCGCCTAGATCCAAATTTTGCACGCAAGACGCGCTTAGTGCAGCAGTACACATATCTTTTGTGTTGGAGCAGTATTGAGCCACTGTGCCTATCTCTGCATCCATTATTTTATTAATGGTGGTTAGCTCACTAACTGAAAAGGCCTCAGCACGCGTCATTTTGATTATGAATATTAGTAATATTTCAGCATATGTCTGTCTTCTGATTGGTTGATGTTAAACTGGAAATCCACTTTCTTGTGGAATAGCTATTTCCGGTTTAGCATGATTTTCACCGCAAATTCTGTGCACCTGCTGCCACAGTTTCTACAGTGCACAAGCTTATGTTTACAACTTAAATAGTCTCCTTTTTTTATGTTATATTTTTATTGACTACATTTAGTACATTTAAAATTGTAAGTAAAATATACCCCATGGGCCCATAAAAAAAATTTCTGATATTTTACAAAACCCAACACCAAAAGAAAAAATTCTATGTAAATAATAGATTCATTTTCAAACCAGTATTCGTGTAAGGGTGTACTTTAGAGTTTCTTGTCATATTAGAAAATAAAAAGAAAATATGCCTAAATTACACTTGCGCCATGGTCAGGATAGGTGCAAATAAAAAGAAAGAAACGCTGGCAAGTACAGATGCAGATGCGTGCGGGTCATGTTTGAAACGCCTCAAAAACAATTTACATGTCTAAAAATGCCCCTTTTTAAACCTCAACAAATGCGGATACGCAAGGTGTCGCATGCTAATACTAGCACATGCACTGTTGCTAAACTCCACTGTGCTTCTGCATAAAATAAAGGCGGATGCGCAACTCTGAATCCGGTCCTTTGAACTATGTGTATGGGGCGTTAGATACTGAGATTTTGACATCTCTCAAGGAAAATTTAGGGCCCTTAATTATTATAGACAGTCCTGATCATCGAGGAATAGTACAGTGACAGTGGATGTGACCTAAGTCGTCCTTAAAAATTGGGGTGTTCAGTAGAAATGAACTATACTGAGCCCCATTCCCCCCTATTGTGAAGCAATCACAAGTTATAATACCTGCTGCTTCAATGTAGCTGCTTTGGTGCCAAGGCACCTGCAGTGAAGCAGCAGACAGCAGATACTGTTAATTATTGTTAATTAACTGTAAATATCCAACAGAGTGGAGTTAGATGACACCCAATGGGGACCGGCAACCAACAGAGCTACTTTATAAATCATCACATAGATGAAAGTGGTCAGCCAGCTGAGTTAATTAATGTTTTATCTGATTCAACACAGCTGTCTGGGCCCCTTATGGTAGTACTTCCTATACCCCCTTGATGTCTGCCCTAGACCATCATGTGAATCAGGTGTCATGTTTCAATTAGCACTTGCCTGCAAGCGTTGGGGCTGATTTAGAGCTGCATTTACACCTTTTTTAAGGAGCAAGGGGCCAATCCAGAGTTTTAGTGGATGCGCAATGTGGATCCGCTAAAACGTGCTATGCTCCTCTGAATTGGCCATAGTAAAAACGGCCTAGGAAAAAAAAAAAGCAGTCGGAGCCGTATATGCTCCAACCGCAGCCAATTTATTTATTTTTTTAATAATAAAAAATATTATCTCCTTTCCCCGCTGATATGACTAAAATAAAATAAATAATTCTGGCCCTACAGGGCATGCTGATGCTTGTAGACCTACAAGCACCAGCATGCCCATGGATGCCAGGGCATGCTGGTGCTTGGAGAACCACAAGAGCCAGCATGTCTTGCTATCCAGGGCCCGCAGCGCCATATAAATGTCCCCATAATGTAAATTATAAAGTATACTTGCGCCACCAAAAATGCCCATAAAATGCCCAAATGTAGAAATAAAAATATAAAAATTGAGAAACGAGAATTCTGACACTAGCAAAGGGTATAAATATGCTTCACTGACAGTGGAACTGTCATTAGCGCCAGGATGGAGTTTGCGACGTTCAAGAAGGGTTTTTTTTTACCAAGAATTACAAGCTTACAAGACTTGGCTCCCAGCGGAGCAGTATGTTTTATTTATGTGTAATTCTACTTTTGGGCGTTTTATGTACATTTTTGGTGGCGCAAATATACTTTATAATTTACATTATGGGGACATTTATATGGCACTGTGGGCCCTTGTGGTTCTCCAAGTGCCAGTATGCTCTGGCATCCATGAGCATGCTGGTGCTTGTAGTTCTACCAGCATCAGCATGCCCTGTATGGCCAGAATTATTTATTTTAGTCATAGCGGCGAGGAATGCTGTTTGTTTATGTATAAACGCCCCTTTTCTCATTTAAATATCGTGGAACTCCCAGTTCTACAGGTGCAAGGCAGTCAGATGTGCAGATAGACAGGTGGGTACACTTGCACCCATATTTATGTGCACGCTCCCGATATGAGCATGCAAAGTGCTCATTTTTGTAGCGTTTTCGTCTGAAAAAAATATGGAAGCACTGCTCTGGATCAGCCCCCAAGCGTAGACCTGAGCAATACCATGTTGAATTGCAAGGGGAGGCAATTTTAAATTGTGAAACCAGAATTAGAATTAAGAGGTAAAGTTTCTTAGCTCAACTCTATTTTGTAGAATAAACATAAAGCTATACAGTATTTGAGTTCTATGTATAAATGTAAAGTATTTTCCCTGCATGCAAAAGATTTTAAATTAATTAACACCCCTTACTTTAAAAAATTGTATAGTTGAGCTGTATACTTGCACCTTTTTTTTAACCCTTACTCCCAAACTCTGAATCAGGGCCATTATGTGAAAGATCAACCAATGCCCTATCCCCTCCATTTCATACGGAATTTGGTGAACAACAGAGCTCCTCAGATATTCTGAGAGAGTAGACAAGTACAAAAATAACAGATTTAAAAAGCTCCTTCCTTTTTTATTATCTTGCTATTTGGTGGCCAACAAGGCTCAAAGTCTGCAAAAAGTCTGTTTTTTTCTATTTAGAGTGTTAATATATATGTAAACATTAAAGGTCTTTTAAATAAAAGTACAAAGATCACAAATGGAGATAGGCTATTGGGCAGTGAGGCAACTAATAGTTTGCTGGTCTGTACTTAATTGGTAAATTACGCATAAGACAATGGAGCTGATTCAGAGTTTTAGCGGATGCACAATGTGGATCTGCTGTAACGTGCTATGCAGAGGTGCATGTTTATTTTGAAACACGCACCTATGAATTGCCTGTAGCAAAAACGGGCTTTAAAAAAAAAAAAAGTTACGGCTCCGACCGCATGTGAATATGTCTGGTTTTTTTGTTTTTGTTTTTAATAAAAATATTAACCCCTTCCCCGTTCTCTCTCCCCCCCTGCCGCTATGACTAAAATAAATAAAGAATATCGGCCCGACAGGGCATGCTGTTGCTTGTACAACTACAAGCACCAGCATACCCATGGATGCCAAGACATGCTGGCGCTTGGAGAACCACAAGAGCCAGCATGACCTGCCAGCTGGGGCCCACTTTGCCATAAAAATGCCCCCATAGAGATCACAATAATAGTATAGTGGCAGCCGTGTTTAAAAAAATTACTTAATGTTAAGTAAAAATAAAAAATAATACTTACCTGTTTTGCTGGGGGTCCAGTCTTGCAGGCTTTTAATCCGGGGGGTGTGGTCTTGGCAAAAAAAACCTGTGTGGGCACGTCGCTAAACATTCAGGCGCTAATGACATTTGTACTGTCATTGGGGTATATTTATACCCTTTGCCAGCCTGGGAAATATCACGTTTTAAAACGAAAATTGTTTTTTTTGTTTTTTTTTTACTTAACATTTGGGCATTTTTTTTTAAACATATAATGGCTGCCACTATACTATTATTATTATTATTATTATTATTATGGCAAAGCTGACGCTAGATGGATGGGCATGCTGGCGCTTATGGTTCTCCAAGTGCCAGCATGTTCTGTTGTGCTGATATTCTTTATTTATTTATTTATTTATGTTGTAGCTGCGGGCAGGGACTTTTTCTTTTCCAGCTTCAGTGAGCTGCTCCTTACGCTTACACCATCCCTGAGATGGTATAAGCATAAGGCTGTTAAGCAGCCACCGGACAGCCCTGCACGGAGTATTTAAATGAGAAAAACGCCCCTTTTCTCATTTAAATATTGTGGAAGTATCACAGACGCAGGGCTGTCGGATGGGTACGCTTGCACCCATCTTTCTGTGCACGTTCCCGATCTGAGCATGCACAGTGCTCATTTTTTCTGCGCTTCCGTCTGAAAAAGTTACAGTATGCTTGCAAACTCCAAAACAATAGAAAATAGCAATTGTACCTTGTCTAAACTTTAATCAATTTATATAGTTGTTTTAGTTGTTGGTTACACATTCATTTATAAGTATTATAACTATTTGTAGTAATTTTTGTATTGTCTAAGAGCAAAAAAAGACATCAATATTAACACTAAGTTACTTACTGTTATTTGATTTGCGGTTTGTGTTTGTTTTTTTTTGCAGTCATTTTAACAAACATGTACAGAAGAGACAAACTACTAGCTCTTGTCAAAGCAGTGCGGTAGCCTCATCCAGAGCATAACTATTGTGGGTGTTTTTTATTTTATTTTTTATTACAGGCTTGTAGTACTTAGCTGGTTTAGCTTAATGAAGAAAGTTTACTTACTGGCTTTACATAAATGCAGAAATCTTCTATTATGTTATATAACTACATTAATCAATCAGACGTTTAATTAATTATTTAATTTATTCCCATTGTGAGGTAAAAACTTGTTAAAAGCTGTTGTTTTGTTTTAGGTAAGATGTTCACCTTTTAGGCTCTACCCATAAGATATTCTGATGCAAATGCTGTTCAAACAAAAGTAAATGCAGAGGGGAGTGTTTTACCACTTAGCATATGAAGAGGAGTGAGTGAGACATCACAGCTAGCAAGCCAACCCAGCCCTTGCATGAATAGAGTTTACTGTGATTTTTAATATCCTTTTAAATTTTAGGATAACAATATAGCATTATTTGCAACATAGCTGTTTGGGGTTTTTTTTGTCTTCTTTAGACAATATAATGGTACTTTGTTACTTGTGAAACTTAGCTTGTTACCTCTGGGATGTGATAGGGTGTGGGGGGCTGGTCTCACATCCATTGCATATACATTTACATGGAAATTAACCTGGTTTTGCAGGTTACCTAAATAGTTGTTAGCATTCACATGCAGCTTTAGTTGTAGGAAAGAGGTGCTGTGTCTGCAGATATTGCCAAGTAATGTAAGTATTTGTATTGTGGGCATTATGTATCTCTGTTCATTGATCAATTTTGTATTATATAAGTATAGATTGATCATCTTTCTGAACAGATTTTTTTGTCTCTAGATGAGTCTGTGTCAAGATGTTCAGTTGTAATATGGTTGTCCTGTGTTTTGGAACTTTTACATCATTAGGCAATGCTCTCCTCAGTAGGATTAGATGGCAACTTAGTCCATGGTGTAAAGTAAATCACTACTTGATTTCTCTTGCTGGATCATTTGTATTATTAAGCTTTGGTGAGCAGGTCATTTTGTTGTTTTTTTGACAAGTTACATTTTATGGCATTTAGTTTTTTTTAACTTATAGTCCATTTAGTAAAGTAGGTGATCATTTTCCATGATTAGATCATTTTCCATGATTAGAGTGCTGATTATCTTCATGTAATCAAAATAAAAAATAGAAATAGCTTGTTCCTATATTTCTCCTAAACCATGTGATATTTACTAGTCTAGAAAAAGTTATAGAAAATGTATATTTTTATTGTTAATGTTGTAATATAATTTTTATATATTTTTTTTTATATTTATGAATGTTAGATATATTTGAATTTTAAACCAGGGGTCAAATTTCCTAATGCTTCTATAATGTTGCCCATAGCAACCAATCATATTGTTGTACTGGATAAATAAAGATCACTAGCGTTTAAGTGCTATATGGAAACCTTTTTTTATTTTTTATAATTTTTGTAAATATTTCCCTTCAAGTGTTTGTATGCTTGGATGTTGCAATGTCTATTACAACAAGATTTGAAACACCCACAGCTGTTTTATTTGTTTTCTTAAAATGAGACCTTATCTTAGTGTTTTTTCAGACCAAATTGCTCTGTCTTGTGTGGGGGTGGGGGAGGGTGAAAGAGTTCTTTTAAATACTATGCAGAAGCAGAAATAATTAATTGGAACCCAACTAAACAATAGAGAATCCTGCCCACAGCCTTCTAGTAAACATAATAGAGACTTAAAGCAGTGTTTTTAGTGACACTACTGTACCTAGTTTGGATATCAGGTTTCTATGTTGCTTTGCCTATAATTTAAGATCTTTGGCGTGGCTGCTTAGTGATTCTTGTAAAGTGAGTGTGTATCCTGTAATTGCATCTTTGTTGGGTATCTTTCCCT
>WWET01003010.1:157954-189395 GCA_011038615.1 Limnodynastes dumerilii
TGACTTAAAGGTAGCCAATCAATGTAACAAAGCAATGAGACAGGCAAGTCAGATGCTTGGTTGCATAGGGAGCGGAATTAGTAGCAGAAAGAGAGAAGTAGTGATGCCCCTTTATAAATCATTGGTACGCCCTCACCTAGAATACTGTGTTCAGTTCTGGACGCCATATCTCCAGAAAGATATAAATACATTAGAGACTGTGCATAGAAGAGCAACTAAAATGGTCCATGGCCTTTGTAACAAATCATACCAAGAAAGGCTAGAGGAACTAAACATGTATAGCTTGGAGCAGAGAAGGGAGAGGGCGGACATGATAGCAGCTTTCAAATACATCAAGGGTTGTGACCAGCTAGAGGAGGGTACCATTTTTCAAAAGAAAAGGTGTAATAGAACACAAGGGCATGAATATAAACTGGAGGGTGGTAGATTCAAAGGAAATATGCGGAACAATTACTTCACTGAAAAGGTGATAGATAAGTGGAATAACCTCCCATCTGAGGTGGTTGAGGACAATACAGTAAAACAGTTTAAACATACTTGAGATAAATATAAGGGTATCCTAAATTGTAAACTAAATTGAGGGTAAATAGGGTCTAGGTGTTACATCCTGGACTGCTACATCTTGTTCTGCCCATAGGGGGCATTATGTGCTCGTTATTCTTCACCTGTGGACTGGGGTTTTCTGCTCCATGATTCCAGAGCACAGGTGTGGGTCATTGCTTCGGTTTCCTCTATGTGTTAGTTTTCTGGTCTCTGCTGTGTCCCTGATTCTTCGTCCATTCCTGCCTGCTCATTCAGTTTCCTTATTTATGTTGTTTATCTCTGCTATTCGTACCAGTGTCTGTACCTGTTACCTTACCAGTATCTTGTCTGCATATATCTGTTATACAAACGTGGAAGGAAATAGACAGCGCTAACCAACCTTTGTAATAGATATAGGTAAAAAACCAGCTGGTAATTATTAGGAATGCAAGTCACCCAAAAATATATTAAAGAACAAAAACCAAAAAGGTTCAAACCAGCGCTAAATTCAATAGTGTCAATCTATATTGTAGTCTTAATATTTTGTATATATAAAAGATTCAGGATGGCTGAAAGATAATTAGAAACTGATGGATTATGGTAATAATAATATTTATTAAACCTTAAATGGGTAAATATATAAAAACTGTATATGACCATACAATGAAATAAATATAAAAAAAAATAAAAAAAATAAGTGTTAAGTCAACTCAAGTGCTGATAATATATTGCACACAATGTCCTTTTCACAAGTGATTATTCTTAAAGATAAGATGCTAAAAATGTCTTAGACATATAAGATTTTAATCAATGTTGCAAGCTTGTATCCACATAAAAGTATCGAGGAGCAGGCTGTATTAGATGGAATATTTACCGCTGAATATTCAATATCTACTGTAATATCTGCTGCAACGTCTGCCGTTAGAATAGGTATATCGTGTAGAGAAGCTTGAAACGGATCAGAGTATAATGGCAGCGGTAAATATTCCATTGAAGGTTTAATAAATATTATTATTACCATAATCCATCAGTTTCTAATTATCTTTCAGCCATCCTGAATCTTTTATATATACAAAATATTAAGACTACAATATAGATTGACACTATTGAATTTAGCGCTGGTTTTAACCTTTCTGCATGTATCTGTTATCTTACCAGTATCTTGTCTGCATATACCTGTTACCTTACCAGTATCTTGTCTGCATATACCTGTTACCTTACCAGTATCTTGTCTGCATCAGTCTGTTACTTTACCAGTATCTTGTCTGCATATATCTGTTATCTTATAATAATAATGGATATGTGTAGAAAAAGTGGAAATAAATGTGGATAAAAGAAGAAAAAGAGACGAGAAATATGGACCAGGTTCAGAGATCCGTTTTTTGAAGGTACACAATTAAATGCAAGCAGGCCGCATGGTAACACCCATGACACTCCCTTTACATGCCCGTGTTGTCGGTGACTTACGCCACCATAGAGCACCCTTATCCCTACGTGTGTAGTTACGGGGGGTATTTTAAGGCACGTACCTGCGTATCTATCTAACCGCGTTCTCAAATGCCCATTTAAATGCACCCCCCCCGGTCAGTCTCATGTAACTTCTACCGTCCGGATTAAGACCACGCCCCTCCGTACATATGTCCCTAAGTGCCATTCACAAGTGCGTGCCTAATGGACTTCCGTGCGTAAATACTACATAACTTGCATGGAAAAAGTTACTACGCATGCATAGTTTTACCTCCCGGTTGCACTGGTCCTGTAAAGTTCCGACAGTGTCCTTCTTATGACAGATGATTGACAGTCAGGAATGACATCGCCGCATATGAGCAATATCCTCACTTGAATAGGGATCAGTCAGCCAGCTCACATAAAGGTATGTGAGCTCACTCTTAGGTATGAATACGGTACTCTATGTCTACCCAAGGTTTTGGGTAGGGGAAGAGGGCCCAGTCTTGCAACTGTGCTAGCATGCCCGCTTCTTGATATTTCACATAAATACAATTTTAACGTCAGTGTATAAAAGATATTTGGAAGGGAAAAAAATTATATGTAAGGAAATGTATTATATTGATTTATAATAGTTTAATAGAAAACTGTAATAAACTAAACTACATAGAGATTGTATAGAAATAATTATGGTTGTTTACTTAAATAACAAGACAAGTGCCATATAAATTACTGATGCTGTGCAACATAGCACCACTTCCCTTTACAAAAATGTTTTTTTCTATCTTTTTACCTAATATTTTTCCTTGTTTGGTCCATTTGTTGGTTTTAATTATGGAAGTATGCAGAGATCTCGGCAGCCTTTATGTGGCAATGGGGTGTGAGAAGAACTTTTTATTATAGTGCTCAACACAAAACGGAGATTTATACTGTTTTGCCCATCTCTTTCCTCAGCATCTGAAAACGTGTGCTTGTCTGCAAAGGCCACCAAATTGCTTCATAAACAAACACACATCCTGCACAAATTATGGCATTTCATCACAGTTTTCCATTTTTAAATGACCACCAGAAACTTTGCATTTTAGTCATAAATAAGACTTTGTAATGATGTGTAAGAAGAGAAATAGGAAAAAAAACTAGCAGTGAGTCAGCCTAAACAAGTGATATGGGCACATTGCTTCCAGAAGCTGCCAGTCTCTTCTAAATCTGACAGCTGCTCTGGATCATCTCCAACTATATCAACTTCATTCTTGCTGTTGTCCCAGTGGTCAGCTTTCAGTCACCTCCTTAAATGGCAGGGCAGGTTGGCTTACCCACTGTTACAGGGGAGAATTTAATACTACTTTAAAAACCTATCATGTTTTTAAACATCCTTAAAGGTAGTAACATATGTAACAAGGAGTAACTTCTTAATTGTTTATTTATTCTTTAACATTTAAACTATGTGTGTCATATCTAACACTTAATATAATTCTTTACCAGAGGACACCCCTGTGCTTGTTTTGTGAGCCTGCATTCCAAAGATCTGGACCTTTTCATTCATCTATATATAACACAGACTGCATAAACCTTATGTCTGAGAAGTACTAGGAGAAATAGAAGCACAAGAATTGTATGCCTATCAAGGTATGTTTATATTCTCAAATCCTAACCCAAAGGTCGCTATTATTTGTGGTGAAATTTATACAATTTGTTAGCTCAGTATATATGTATAAGATTTTGGAGTTACATCATTTATAGTAAAGTATTAATAATGAGATATTAGCCAATAGTTACCTATTTTACAATAGGCTTTAATGTTATTTAAAAAATTTTATTTTTTTTCTCATTTGTCTCTGTTACTACTTAAAGAAAGCTTTTAATCAATGACAAAAATGTATTATGTATTAAAATGTATAAAATCTCTAATGCTCAAATTAAAGTGTCACATTAAACAGCAAAAATAGTTGTAATCATATGTGTTTTCACTTTATATTTATGATTATGAATTGCTATTTCCCTGGTATGAATAGCTTCATTTAAAATGTTTAAAACATAAAGCAAGAAGATATTTCTAGAAGGCATGTCATTCATTGCTTGTGTTTTATGATTGTTGTATGATGTATGATAGCACAATCACATCTGTAATAAAATCCATCAAAGAAACTACCAATAATAAAGAGGTAAATGTATTATTTGGAACACATGTCTGATTTAGTGGTGATGGACACAACATGTGTATAAACAACAAACAAATGAAAGCAATCAGAAATGTGTGTTGCAGACGGTAACCAGGACAGGTGGTAGTGACACATGGTCCAACGTGACCAGCTCATTTTCTATATATGGTCAACAGTGGGTCAGCTAGAAAGGCATTGCTGATTGTAGAATAAAAATGAATGGTGTGAAGAACACTTAGCAGACTCAGTCTCACAGTATGTCACTGCTTATGTCTGCACTCTATGTCTAAATTTTTTTGTTAAACTGTTGAAATATGACAATTTCTAAAATATCTGAAAAAGATAATTTCATTTATTTAACAGAGAATTATGTTGATTTGTTTTTGTAGGATCTATAATCTTTTTAAATCGGATTTAGACTTCCAATAGCTGTTCATTTTCCGCATGGTCAAATAAAAAATGTCAAATTTTGTGATCTGAGCACGTGCACGAATCTCAGCTGTTTTATTAAAACGCAATTTAATTGCTACAGACATCCAACAAATGATATTTCCAACATCTGTAGACATAGGGGGCCTCATTTACTAAGCTGAAAGAGGTGAGAGTTTTGAAAGAGGTGAGAGTTTGCCCATAGCAACCAATCAGATTCTAGCTGACATTCTCTAGAATGCAATAGTTAAATAAGATCTAGGTTCTGATTGGTTGCTATGGGCAAACTCTCACTTCTTTCAGCTTAAAAAATTTTAATTTGTTAATATTACCAGATACAGTATAGGCATGCTAATGGATGACTGACCAATCCACATTTTTGAATTGCAGCAATTTTAAGTGCAAATGGATCAGATATTGTAAGATAGGGTCATTGGGGTAAATCCAGAACTACGTGTGCGTACGTATATTCGCGGAGCGTATTTTCGTACACGTAAGTTTGCTACACTCCCCTCGGCACACCCCTTGCACGGACGTATTTTGTCTAAATACGCTACCCAAACCCTACCTTAACTTTTCCAAACGTAGCAGCATACGTCCGCTAACGGAAGTACTGACTACGTGAACGTACGCAGCTTAGCACGCCCATACTGTACACTTTAAATACCACCCCCCGCCTACTTCACGTAAAACGCACGTATTGTTGACTAACGTAAATTTGGCACGCCCACACGTAAGTATTTTCGTGAGACATACGTGAATCACCCATACGTCCAAAATTACGCTACGTGAATGTACGTATTTTCTATGGTGCGCATGCGCAGTGCGTTCAAATCTGCGAATTTACGTCTCCGCCACGCGTAAAATCGCGGAAAAGCGTAGTTCTGGATCTGCCCCATTGTGTTGTAAGTATCCAAAGGCTAGCAAGAATGCACAGATGCAGCACTGTCTGATCTTAGGATCTGGCCCATTATGACTGGAAAGAAAATGAATAAAAATTACCAATTATAAATAAATGATACTAACTAAATGGGTTTTGTTTTTGTAAATATATATAATGTGACATTCTTATATATTTTTTTTATTAATAGTTTTACTACATAAGACACCCGTTTTTACAAACATTTCTCCCCCGTCCAATCCAGCCCACCGCATTTGATGTACTTAGAGCTCAGTGGCAGCAGAGATACTCATTCTATCCAGCTTTCCATGTGTGTGGCAGGACTGTACTATTGACATACCTCCTTTGTGTACACACACCATATGCATCCCGCCATGAGAAACAGGAGGATCCAGAGCGGAGGTGCGGTGTGGGCTACGCAAAATGTAGTAATTTTTTGCTCCTTGTGTCTGGATCTGGCCCCATGTAGTAGTTTTTCGTCTATAGTGGTACCTGATATGAAGTGCTAAACAACACTGAGGATAGAGGAACAGAGGGCTGGATCCTGAACTCCGGCTGACAGGGCAAGTCACTTGCGTAAGTCCCGTCAGGGAACATCTGCGCATGCGTGCGCTAGATGTCCTCTGTGTGTAAGAGGTAACGTACGTCAGTACTTACGAGGAAGCCTCAGACCCTTCACTTACAATGGCTCTATCCCCGCTGGATATCCATTTAAATGAAGGTTCCGGGGTAGGAGAAGCCCTGTTATCACTAGTCGTAAGAGTTCAGGTAGCAAAACTCAAATGGAAACATGGTAAGACCAGGTTCAGACACCAGTTTTACCTGTTATTCTCAAACTCTGCATCAGCCCCAAGGTTGGGCTGGATTGTGGCGCAGGGGGAAATCTGACTCCTGGGGCCAGATTTACTAAGCTGCGGGTTTGGAAATATGGAGATGTTGCCCATAGCAACCAATCAGATTCTAGCGCTCACATTTCTTTTACATACTAGAGAATATCAGCTACAATCTGATTGGTTGCTATGGGCAACATCTCCACTTTTACAAACCCACAGCTTACTAAATCTGGCCCCTGGACTGTTGCCTCCAGAGCTTCTTGAACAGTGCTGCTGGCTGGGAGGTAGACAAAGAATTATGATCCCCAGCTACTCATAGCCATTCACTATATGGAAGAATGTAAGGTGGTTGAACATTTAGGGCCACTTGCATATATTTGGCTAAAAGTTGGCAGCCAGCTGTTGGTCAGTACTATAATGTTTGTGGCTTCTGATTGTACAGGGGACATAATCATCTGACCAGTGACCACCCCCTGTGCTGCACTGGGAGTAGTGCTTAGTGCAGTGTTTCTCAACCTCAGTCCTCAGGGACCCCACCAGTCCATATGTTCCAGGTTTCTTTAAAGAATCAAATGTGATATAATGAGTACAACCTATGGAGCTTTTAAAATGTGTCAGTTAGTAATGAACACACCTGTGCTCCAGCAGTGAGACCTGGAAAACATGCACTGTTAGGGGTCCCTGTGGACCGAGGTTGAGAAGCACTGGCTTAGTGGGATATTCTATGTAAGACCAATCCTCACAAAATTATGATAACTATTGTATTACTTTAATCAAGCCTTATTTGCAATAACAGAATTGAATATTAAATATTACCAATATTGCTTTATATTTTTTTAAAAAAGTGTTAATAAGTTTCACATTATTAGCATTGTGTTATTCATTTCTGCAGATGGAAGATCCAATTCAACTTAAAGAGGATGGAAACAAATATTTCAAGGAAAACAATTATGAACAGGCTATTGATTGCTACAGCAAAGCCATTCAGCTTATAAAAGATAAGAAGATGTTGGCTGTTCTGTATCGTAACCGATCTGCTTGCTATCTTAAAAAGGTCTGCTCTTATACACTGAAAGCCTCTTGTCTAAACCTGCTTACCATTTAATCTAAGGAAATATCAGTTTAATGTAAATATGCCACTACTTGAATTTCTATTTACTTGCTAAATACAAAAAGAAAACTCATAGTTAAATAAAACTTTTCATATTGGTTAATAAAAATAAAGGTAAAATAAAAATGTTTATCAAATTTGCATCATATTTTACAATTTCATTATAAATGTATTAACGTGCTTTTAATAAGATTATATATAAATAGCTCATTGTAATACACTAATTTTGTTTACTGTCTTTTTTAATGTCTTATACAGGATAAAAAATTAAGCTAATTTACAATTTTGGTCAAATTACTGACTTTGTTTTACTTATAATGGTGATACGCATGTACATTATCTTTATGTTTCTGTCCCAGTGAGGAATATTTAGCAGCATCACAATGTGGGTAAACCAGGAATATTGTTCATTAAGAAACGTTAATTAATTAGTTCATTCACCTCCTTGTACTAAACCACTGGGTCTTAGCTGGATTCTGAACATTAATGTAAAAAATAAAGTAAATAGAAAGTGGAACCAACCTTAACATTACCTATTTTCCACCCATTAACCTCTTTCTTCTGCTTCCATAGGAAAATTATGTTCAAGCAGCCACTGATGCAACAAAAGGTAGGTTGGTCCTTAGGAAGTTCATTCTATTATTACCCACTCTTTCTGAAAAGCAGCTATTGATTAAACAGGCAGCATTTAATTGATTAGTTGAAAAACAGGTGTTTTGCTATTGCAGCAATTGACGTGGATGCTTCAGACATAAAAGCACTGTACAGGCGTTGTCAGGCACTGGAGAAACTGGGGAAGTTGGACCAAGCGTATAAGGATGTTCAGAGATGTGCAACATTGGACCCAAAGAATCGAACATTCTTAGAAACTCTCCACCGCTTAGGCTCACATATTCAGGAAAAGGTAAGACCTATGGAACATTATACCATAACGCTGATTTATTTCTGCTCTAGTCTCAACATTCTTTCCTTAAGAAAGCATGAGGCGCGTCAGCTGTGTAATTTTAGAAATAGCAGTATGGACATTTAGAAATAGCGGTATGGAAACAATAAAAGTAAAGATTTATAGTTTTTCAGTTATATTAGCAGAAGAAGTGACTGTATGGCATACAACAATATACCGCCCCACTTAAATCTGTGCTTAGCACTATATAATCTTTGTATTAAGCTACTAAATCATACCTTATTAAATACTGTTAATAACGGCTTTACAAATAATTAATAATCAGTGTAACTGGTATTAAGGAGACAATGGGGCTGATTCAGAGATGCTCTTACACCTTTTTTTTAGGTTCATGTGTACAGTTCAGCATGGTATTGCTTAGGTCTGGACTTGCACCTAAAAAAAGGTGGAAGTGCAACTCAATGTGGGCTGAGAGGAGACCTGGAGGAGCTTTTGGGAATTCCTCTCCCCCATTTCAAAATTTCTTCAGTAAATGCTTTTATGATAATTGCTGCTCTGGATTATTAGTATAATTAGGCATTGATTTTAGTTATAAAAACAGCTACACCACAACTAAAAGTTTGTTTTTTTATTTAGGGATTCTTATTAATGTTGCAAAAGTGTTCAAACACCTTTTTAAGAATTAAATATATCGTTTTGTAAATATAGATCTAAATCTAAACAGGGCATATGCCACTTACAACATTAATAAAGGAATTTTGTGACTTGATGTTGATATGGTAACGAACAATATAATTTTCAAGAGAAATTATATTATGCAACACAATAAAAACCCAAAAATTTAAACTCATAAACAACAGGGTTGATGGCATTTTCAGATTGAAAGGGGATGGGTTCCGAGGCATTGCGTGTTACAGCGTATGGTATTTATTACAATGTTTTGTATGCGTAAGAAGTTTTGTACTGGTGGTATGGGCTCTTTTAATCACATCCCTCATTTACTTGTCATAGCTTCATGTTCAGTTTTCCACCGACTCTCGCGTTCAGAAGATGTTTGAGATCCTGCTAGACCCAAATTGTGAAAAAGAAAAACGAGACAAGGTAATATAAAAGACTGCAAAAATATAAACAAATTTTAAATACACAAAATGAAACTACATATAAATGTTTTTAGAGGTGAGAAATTATGTGAGAAACAAATGTGACCCAAAAAATTGTGCATAAAAAATACAGTAAATAAATAGTTTAAGTCCTGAAATAGAAAAAAAAACTGTAGATCAATACTCTCTCTCATCTGCTAACTACTAATGTAGTTCTAGCATTATTTTAATCTTGTACCTGATTTTTTACATTAGGCTGTCAACAATCTTATAGTTCTCGGCAGAGAGGATGCTGGAGCTGAAAGGATTTTTCAAAACAATGGAGTAAATCTTCTGTTACAACTGATAGAAACCAAGGACCTGGAGCTGATAATCTCTGCAGTGAGGACGCTTTCTGGCATGTGCACTGGGCATAGGGCACGAGTAAGTCTTCTACCAACTTCAAAAGGAATTTCATGGATACATTATCACCACTAGAGGGCAATATGGTTTAAGTTATCTACAAATCGAGATAGCAGTAGAGAAAGAGGGAATAAATGCTGTTTCAGTAATAATTAACAACAGTTAATAAAGATTTTCTTTCATTTTAATATAATTATTTTGAGTAGCAATGCATACTCATCAAAAAATGAATGGCAAAAATTTGCGGAGAGAAAAAGCTGTATTATTTTTTTAATGACAGTGCTCAAATTAGGAAAGGACTAATTTTCCAGAATACCATTTAAGAAAATGACTAAAGATAATAGACTTATTCTGTGTCAATAATATTAAGTGCTTAAAGAGGTCCCAATACTCACCAAAAGTTATAAACAGATTAAATTGCCACACACTATAGTACAACAGTTCTAAATATGCCCTACTTTTTGCTCCCATTCCTTTTTATGCCCCTAAGAATCACGGCACCAGGTGAGAATAAAGTAGCAGCACTGAGAACTACCAAGTACCCCCACAAAAAGAGCATTGCTAATATTTTTATAAGGAGAAAGATACATTTGGGATGCTATTTATAATACATTGTTTCCTAAAAATGTTTCAGTTTAAGGATTGAAAGGTATATCTACATATTCCACACATACTGTTTTTTGCTACACAGGCCACTGCTATCCTTCATATGGTTAGTATCAGTCGGATCTGCAGTCTTATGGCTTTGGACAATGAGGAGCTTGCTCTAGCAACATGCAATCTTATTCAAAACATTGTGGACTCATTGACAGGTGAAGATCGAAAAGAACATGGCAAGGAGGAGTCTCTAGTATTAGGTAAGAGCTCAGGAGCCATGTCTGTTTAAATATTTATTGGAGAAGGGGGTTATGGGAGCTAAAAATCGCAGATTTGATGGTAAATCGGACCTAGTGTTTACAGATGCTTCGTTATGCTAATCTTTGTAAAATAGTTTAAAGATATCACTTAATGAGGAAAATCTATAACCAGGTTAAGTATATTTTTTACATTTGGCACATGTCAGAGCCACTTCTCTCTCTTTACTAGACACATAGGACCTGATTCTAAGTTGAACAAATGGCAGTTGGCATGACATATCTCTGCATTAATTTGACTGTGCATGCATAAAATGGAATTGCATGCATCCATTCGGAACGCATTGTATTGCATTCTGATGGGCATGTAGAGGTATGGAAGGGGGTGGAGTGTTTTTTTTTATGAATGAATATGAGATTCGCATACTCACCCATTCACTTTTGAAAGCGTTGCTGCCAGGGACTTAGGGTTAGTCAGTGTGGGGGGAGACTTAGGGTTAGGCTGCGGCAGGGACTTAGGGTTGGATGTGGGTCCCAGCTTAGAACGGCCCTATTTCGATAGGGCCGTTTCCTCCCAGCCAGTTTCGAACTGACTGGGATTTCGATTGCATATGCCTCGATGAGGCATAGCAATCGATCCACGGAGCACCGAGCTTTTGGTGCTCCAAAAGGTAAGAAAAAAAGCCCCCCACTCCTTTCCCTAATTCTAACCCTAACCCTCCCTTCCTGGCAGCCTGACCCTAACCCTACCTTCCTGGTAGCCTGACCCTAACCCACCATCTCCTGCATCCTGACCCTAACCCTCCCTCTCTTGCAGCCTAACCCTAACTCTCCCTCCCCTGCAGCCTGACCCTAACCCTCCCTCCCTGCACCCTGGAGAGGTTACTCACCTTTCCCGGCGGTCCGGTGGTAGTGGCGCGGCATATCGGCAGTGGCGGTATATATGAATAAGAATGGGTGAGTATTCCGATCGGCATACTCATCCATTCTAAAAAAACAAAATTATAAAGCGTGCAGTATTTGAAATAGGGACATCCGAAAAGGAACTTTCGGATCTTCCTATTTCGCAAAGAAGAGGTTCTGACAACGTTAGGGTTAGGCTGTGTGGGTGGGGGAGACTTAGGGTTTGGGTTAGGAAGCGGGTTGGGGGAAATTAACCTTTCGGAGCATCATGTTCGGTTCTCCGGGGATCGATTACTATGGCTCATCGAGGCATAAGCAATTGAACTCTCAGCCAGTTTGGAACTGGCTGGGAGCAAACGGTCCTTTAAAACAGGGACATAGGGCATGTACAGTAACGCGTGCCAAGACAAGTGCACCTGATCCTGATCAGAACGCAGACAGAACTAAAGTTATTTAAATAATTGCAACAGACACAGGTCATGTCTACGCTTTGGGGCACACAATAAACAAACTATTTCTGCCATTTTGTATACAATTTTAAGCTGCAAACATATATCCATAGACTTAAAAAATGATCTATTCTTACTACATTATCCACAATCTGTACTTATATATGGCACGTACACAATACATTGCTAGTAGGCTACTAGCTTTTATATGACTACCATCAGCAAAAGCAAAATGTGCCTGTTCTGAAAATCTGTGGGATAAATAAAAAAATCAGACTTTGGACATCTAAAGTGGTCGTTAATTTAGTAATATTGGGAGGGATAGAGTTGCAAAAAAGGGTCTGTTTGAATTAATCTTGTTTTGCATGCTAAAGGCACTGCTAAGCTTTTATATTTATTAATAATTATTGTGTTACATATGCTTCCATTTTTCTTAGATGTTGTTATTTGGTGTGGACACACCTTGATAGCCTGTGTTTTATGTACTATATTCTGTAGCACACCTTTTTTTTATTGCATTTCTTTACTTGAGCTTGTCGCAGTGGTACAGTTCTTAGCATTCAGAACTTAGGTTGTTACATTCTTTTGTGGGACCTATGTAAAGAATCAAACATTTTCTCTGTTCGATGCAGTATACTATGTTAACACCATAAAAATAAGATGACACTGCAACGTTTAGAGATCGCAATAATTGCTACATCTCTGGTCATTTGTTTTTCACAGACACTAAAAAAGATCTTCGTACGATTACCACCTGCTTGTTGGACATGCTGGTTAGTAAGAAAGTCTCTGGCCATGGTAGAGACCAGGCACTGAATCTACTCAATAAAAACATCCCTCGCAAAGACCAGAAGAACAAAGACCACTCCAAATCTCTCTTTGTGATTGACACAGGTGAAGATTTTACTATCATTATTTCTTTTTTTTGCCAAGTATTTCTGCCCAGTTGGTTGTTTATGTAAGACACATTGGGCCAGATACAGATCTCTGCATTGTCCTTAACCTTTACGAGATCTCTACTGCAATACTACACATGCTCAGAAGTGCGTGTAAATCCATACTAACTGCTTGGAATGCATTTCAACCCATCCAGGTTTATGAGTAATGACAATTCTGACAGAGGGGCTGTATTAAGTTTATAAATGGGAGTTCACTTTAGTCAATATAGAGTATAGGTATTCCCTTTTATTATGGACAAATTTTCATACACTTGAGATGGAAAAGGCAGCCTCAGGGTGTCAGCAGTGTGTTTGTGGTTATAAAACGAACACAAAGGTGTCCTGATAGAGTGGCTAGTGGTTGTCAATGTATGACTAGTGCAACCCAGAAATTGTGACTCTTGAAAATTGGAAATATGGATCCAGCTTGTTGTTATTTTTGGCTATTGTATGAATTGTCTATCAGTTAACCTTACTTACAAATATTGGGTCAGATCCAGACCTGATAACGTTAGACCACATACGCATGCGGCCTCCCGATGTTTAACATTGTAACACCAGCGTAGCAAGATTTGTATTGAACTTAGTTCTGTACTAGCCCATTTGCAGACAAATGGGCTGTTCTTCCCCTCCGCCCGCTAAAATTGGCGGGGGAAGCATGCTAATTGTACAGTGTGGGAGGAGGCTCCCACACTGGTGCGGATCAGTGGTCGTACAGACAGCTGATCTACATGATGGACTTAAGGCAGGCTTATGGCAGGGTAAGCTGCCATAAAGCCCGCACGACAAATGGGAGTAACAGGGGGCGTGCATTGCTGGACAATAAACATAATTCTTGGTTGAGATTGTGTGGTCTGCGTTTTTAAACACCTTCTGAGAAATAATACTTTGTACTTTCCACAATGGCAGCACATTAACCCCAGTGTAAACACAGCCCCCCACAGCTTATGTTATTATTCTGTTATTATTCTGCTGATTAACGTCTATTACTATGGCGCCACAGGCGAAATAGTCCCGGTTCCAAAAGCCAGACCGCTTTAATCCCTTTATCCTCTGGTGTGGTGCCGAGTAGTCTTTGGTAATACACATCTTTTGTGTCGCAATGCAAGGACAGTGCTAACACGCGGTTTCGCCAGGAAGAATAATGACAGGACAGTGGACGCACTACGCGCTACGTACACATAAACCTGTCATATCCTTTCCCATAGTCTTGCCTACAAGTGTCGTCACAACATCGTGAACGATTCCACGATTATTGTTAAATGGGCATACACTATGCGATTTTACAGGTTATAATCAAACATTTAACACGACAAAATCATCGTACGAAACCGCCTTTGGAACGATTATCGTTCGGTCCATCCAAAAATCGCTACCATACACTACATCGATATTTCGTTCAATTACACGATAATTGCACAATTGGGCAGATAATTGCTCTAGTGTATTCCCCATTCCCTTTAGGGTTAGGCTGCAAGGGGGAGACTTAGGGTTAGGTTGCAGGGGAGGGGGGCACTTAGGGTTAGGGAATGGGGTTGCTTACCTTTCGGAGCACCATGTTCGGTACTTCGGAGATCGATTGCTATGCCTCATCGAGGTATAAGCAATCAATATCCCAGCCAGTTCGGAACTGGCTGGGAGCGAATGGCCCTATCAAAGGGCCATTCGCAACGGAGACCCACACTCCTTCTATCTATACCTTACCCCATACTATAATAGGTCTAAACTAACAGAAGTATGTTTTACATTTATCCCAACCCGCACACAGGAATTATAAAACTATGTCTAGGACAGTATATGTGTTACTTTATGCTAAACATACAGTATAAGAGTGTTTTGGGTTTTTTTTTTTAGGTCAGAGAGACTTTTATTTTGCTATTTTGCTGTCTTTTGCAATTATTGCTACTAACTGTTGATGATTTAAGAATTAGGAACTAAAAAGGATACTATAAATTATGGCTTTATAGATGTGATGTATGTCATACTGTCACTTCTCCCACTGATTTAATTGAAATGCTGTAAATCACTATTCACTATATTACATTCTAGGTTTCCATACCGTCACTTTTAAATGTTCATACCATCAATATTTTCTTTATTTGGCAGGTTTGAAGAAAATTCTAAAGGTTTTAGGTCAAGTCCCAGAATTACCGAATAGCCTCCCCTTGACAGATAACACACTGTTAAACGCTTCTATCCTGGTCAATAAACTATATGATGATTTGCGCTGCGATCCAGAGAGAGATAACTTCAGGATAATATGTGAAGAGTATATAACGTAAGTCACCCATCCTAACCACAAGCCTTGCTTCATTCTATCTATCTATCTATCTATCTATCTATCTATCTATCTATCTATCTATCTATCTGTCTGTCTGTCTGTCTTATATTTATCTATCTATCTATCTATCTATCTATTTATCTATCTATCTATCTATCTATCTATCTATCTATCTATCTATCATCACACACTGGGTCTGATCCAGATCTGAGCACAACTTGAGCTTGCACTACTGTGCATTGAGCTTAGTGGCTGTGTGCCAGTACACTACGTGCTGTGATTGGTTGAAATCCAAAGGTACTGTAGTGTGCACTCTTGGATTGCGCGCAGCCACCACCACTTTTACAAACGCATCTACGGCACGTATGCTGCGTCCACTTTTAAGCTCAGATCTTGATCAGGCCCACTTTAGATAAAGATTTTTTCCCCTAAAACATTGATAGAAGAGGGCTGGTCCTCCAAGTCTAGGTATATCCCATACATGAGAGACAAACTCCTGTAGCAATATGTATTCATCCCTGTTTTAAGGAGGAATTGTATTACAGACAGTCTGAGAACACATAGGAGTATGGATTGTTTGGTTCTGTGTTCCAAACTATTTTGATTAAATAAACCAACCTTTTTGAAGCTTTTGGATTTGCTATAAATTCTCTGGTTATTCTCTATATATTTATGTCTCTTTGTGGTGCCATTTAACAAATGTTTCATGACATGTGTTCAATTTCCAACAGTGGACATTTTGACCCAAAAAACATGGAAAAAAACCTGCATGCCATACAGACTGTGTCAGGCATCTTGCAGGGGCCCTTTGATTTAGGAAACAAACTGCTTGGGATGCAAGGGGTTATGGAAATGATGGTAGCCCTGACTGCATCCGATCGAGAAATAGACCAGTTGGTTGCAGTAGAAGCTCTCATCCACGCCTCTACAAAGCTCAGCCGTGCCACCTTCTTTATCACTAATGGTGTTTCCATGTTAAAAGATATTTACAAGAAAACAAAGAATGAGAAGATAAAGATTCGTGCCTTGGTGGTGAGTGTGAATTTCTTGCTTTTTGTTCATATTTTTTGGGTGTACATGGGCCTGATCCAGACCTACGCTCGCAAGCGATCGTACGCTGGTCGTAAGCGTAAATTCGGCAGAAAAAACGCACTGCGCACGTGCAGAGTGACAACTTCTGGTCGTACAAAGACCTTTTTGTAGCGGCGATTCACACGTCTGTATTCTTTGCGTTTTTTCTGACGACGGGGCGTGTTTATATTACGAAGTTAGTACGGATGCTGGAGTTAGGGAATGTAGGCGGGGGAGCCATTTAAATTGTACGGTATGGGCGTGCTTAGTCCGGTACGATCAGCGCATCGCTACGAAAATTTGTACCGACGCCGGGAAAAGTTAAGATAGGGTTCAGCCGGCGTAAGGGGAGTGTCGTGGGAGTGAAAGTTTTTACGCTGGAGCGATAATACGCTCCGCTCTCATGCGTAGGTCTGGATCAGGCCCCATCTAAGTAAGTGGTGAACAACTGTGTATACAACATGCACATTTTCATCTTTGCTATCCTATCTTTGTGATTAATCATCTTCTTGACTCCCAGTGACTGACTCATGAGCAGACTTGTAGTGAAATCTCATTTAAAGTAATTTTCTATATCAATAACTAAACCCTTTTATACATCTGATGTGATCAGTATCTTTTTCAGCCTCAAAATACACTTTAATAGTCCTCTGGAAAATATACCCCTGTAGTTAGTATATAGCAAAACCATGGGCCGGCTCCAGAACTAATAATAAAATAAGTATTTTGTGCACTCCTAACATAAGTCTCCTATCAGCACATGCGCAGTACAGAGAATTCTGCATCAGAACTCATCTGTCCAATGCAAAATTCTATGTGGAATTCTGTCTCTGTATGGCTGCCTGGCGGCTCAAGAAATATGCATGGTGGGTGAGATACAGAATGGTAATTGTACAGTAAGGGCAATCGGGTTCAAATATATTTGAAAGCTTCTATCATATCCTCCTTTCTCTTCTCTATACATTGGTTCGCTAGTCTTATTATATTATAATCTCCATATTATTTGCTTATGTATTTATGTCCTTCTGGAAATATGACCTCCAGAACTGAGGTTATAGTCCAGGTGAGCCTGTACTAATGACTTATAAAATGTCATTACTACTTCTTTATTTATATGACTAATTCCTCTCCCTATGCAAGCAACCATCTAACGTTCTCATCCTATTCGTTCTGTTATATTGCTTGCCAACCTTTAAGTCACATAAAATGTTGACTGTTAGATCCATTTCCTTAGTAGTTCCCATTGTAGTACTGTTAGCACTATATTGAGCTTTTGGGTTTTTGAGCCCCAGATAATTCATTTTAAATTTGTTTGCATTAAACTGTAGTTGCCACACTGTTGACCATTCCTCCAGTCTACCTAGATCGTCAGTCTTTTAGTTCAACCCTCCTGGTATGTCAACCCTATTACAAATCTTTGTGTCATCTGCAAAAAGCATATTTTCTCCTTAATACCATATGTAATATAGCCCTAGGATACCCAACTGATATTCTTTCCAGCCCCAGAAAGGATTCCATTTTCTACAACCTTCTGTTGTCTACCTGCAACTAAGATTGATTCCACACAACCATCTTTGAACACAATACCAAATTTTCTAGTTTATTTAACAGTCTCATTTTTCCACATATCTAACATTATCATATTCACTAACTGCTGCTAATTTTAGTATATATATATATATATATATATATATATATATATTTCTTGTTCAACATCCCCAGCCCTTTGTTTTCACATTTTGTTTGGGCACTTATACTTGGCCTATCTGTGGCTATATCATAACATAACATAACATGTATTGCTCTACTGTATTTTCTTATGGTACAGAGGGCCATATTTGACATGTATTACAAATCAATTTCAGGGTCTATGCAAACTGGGATCCGCAGGAGGTACAGACTATGCTTTAAGACAGTTTGCAGAGGGATCTACTGATAAACTTGCCAAACAATGCCGGAAGTAAGTATTTCTATATTTAAAAAACTATTTATATATTTCATATGTGCTAATCAGTAGCAAATTTTATGAAACAAACAGTTTTGTTGTGAACTACCCGTAAATCAGAAGGTTCTTTTGGAAAAATGGATTACAGTAAATCAGTGTATTTAAGCAAACAAGCGGTCTGGGTAAATAATGAAACAGACAGAGACCTGCTTTCTATCACTTTACCTTGACTGCCTGTGATATTGGGCTGTATTCACAGATGTGTACGTATAAAGTACTCAAATACACGCACGTACATGGCAAGGCAACACCCATGACACTCTCCTCGCATGGATGGGGTTTCGGTGACTTACGTGTCCATAAGGCAACCTTAAGTCTAAGGGCCGTATCCAGACCTACACTGGCCCACAGACGCCAGCCAGCAGCGTAAGATTGGCTTAAAAGCCAATCTTCGCATGCGCCGGGCAGATGTTGGATCGTAGCAGCAGCATAGTAATGCTGGAGGGGGCGTTCCTCTCCGTTTCCTCTCCGTTACTACGCTGCAGTTAGTGCAGGTAGGCGGGGGGAGGGAGGGTAATGAGGCTGGGAGGGCGGCGTTAGTGTAGCAACGCCGCCATCACAGCGTATTAACACTCGCTTACGCCGGCTGAAGTTAGGGTAGCCTTCAGCTGGTGTAAGCGAGTGTTAATACGCTGGGGCAAGGGGGAGTGTCGGGGGAGTGAAACGATGGTACGCTCATTGTACGATCGTAGCTCTGGACCTAAGTGTGTAGTTACGTATGTACTTTCCTTCCGTACGTGTGTACGTTAAAAACCACGCCCGTATTATTTCATTTAAATGCCTTCCCCCACCCACTTTCACTAATCTACGCATACACGGAAGACAACCACGCCCCTCCCTACGTATGTCACTAAGTCCGATTTACAAATCCGGGTGTAATGGACTTCCATACCTAAATCCTACATAGCTTGCGTAAAAAAAAGTTACTAGGCATGCGCAGTTCAACCGTACCTAAAAATACGCACGGAAAAAGTAGCAAAAACCAAAAAGTATGACTCCAGTCCATTGTTTGCAATAAATGGGAAATGAATCCATAATCTGTATGTCAACTCAAAATAAGTAACTACCAACGTTAGGTTTATTAGCAGAAGATTTTTAAAATACTTTTTAACACTTATTATATTATGTTCTTTGACTATAACTTAGAGTTGTGAAAGTAATTGATTTCTCTACACAGGTGGTTGTGTAACCCAAATATTGACACACAGACAAGGAAGTGGGCAGTGGAAGGGCTGGCTTATCTGACATTAGATGCTGATGTCAAGGACGAGTTTGTTGAAGATGAGCAGGCCCTGAAAGCCATGTTTGAGCTGTCTAAGGTGTGTAAGGCAATTTTAACATCTGCTTATACTTATAACTTATTTCTAAGTATATGTATGCTAACAGTGGTATTTTCATTATTATTCATATAGACAAGTGATAAGACCGTTCTCTACTCTGTGGCTACCACTCTGGTCAACTGTACAAACAGCTATGATGTAAAGGAGGTATTACCGGAGCTGGTACAGCTAGCTAAATTCTCTAAGCAACATGTACCCGAACAACACCCAAAGGTAATGGTCATGTATGTGTGCTGTCCAAACAAACAAAAAACTGGCACTCCGCAAAAGCAGTCATATTACTTTAGTATAGTTATTCATATGTTATGTGTTTTATGAAAAGTGTAGAAACTAAATACAATATTACAATAATATCTGAAACATTTAATCTAGCTATGCATGCATGCATTAAAAACATCTCACAAAACTTCTTGCATCTTACTGAAATCTTAGCAATGTTCATATGCAATTCCCTGCTAGGATAAGAAAGACTTTGTGACAAGACGTGTGAAGAGGCTTCTTAAAGCTGATGTGATCTCAACTCTAGCTTGTATGTTGAAAGCAGACAGCGCCATCCTCACAGACCAAACCAAAGAGCAGATGGCCAGGTAATGTTACTAAGAGGACAGGGCAAGTACTTAGCATGTGCTCAGGCTTTATAGTTCTTCAATATGCCAGATATAGGTAGCAAAATCCTTAATGGTTGTCTCTTGATTTTGCATCTGTTTATACTTGTCCCTTTGGTGTCAGTGGACCATGTTCAGACCCCCCGTATGTGCAGGGGTCTGTAACTACACACAGAAAAGGGGAATTAACTCTCCTGCCATTCCCTTACGCCATGCATCAGTTATGTCCATAACCCAGCCTTTACTTTACCGCATGGATCTGCTTTATGCCGCCCTAATGCTTTATTAGCATTTATTGGAAGGCAAAGTCCGCCCATTGGATCTCATGGAGATCTGTTACATCTGGCTTACGTATACACAAATGTTACATACTTAAGTGGCTTGCATAACCCCCTTGCGTTAGAACCTGTGAATTCGACCCAATGACTCTTGTGAAATGTGTATGTATGATGTAAATATGTTCTACTTTTAGAGTTTTCCTGGCACTGTGTGAGGATCCAAAGGACAGGGGAACAATTGTTGCACAAGGGGGTGGCAAGGTAAATACTATATTAAATATCCCTTTTTACTGTTACTTCATAGACATAAACATTTAAGACACATGTTGATAAACTCTGCATTAGCAAAATGAACAATATCTAATTGTTTAGCTAAAGCAAATGTAACTGTTTTCTTGCACAGGCCATGATCCCGCTGGCCCTGGAAGGTACAGAAGTTGGGAAAACAAAAGCCTGTCATGGTCTGGCTAAGATAGCAGCTGTGTCAAACCCTGACATTGCATTCCCTGGAGAGAGGGTAGGTATAGGGTCAAGCACAGCTTCCTGAAATGGCAAATGTTGCAGGATAAAGGTGTCATTTATCGAGTTATCTAGGATAGTGCTTATTTATTTCTTTGATTGACCACTAGTTTAAGGGAGCAATATCCCACATTATACTTATAGTGTAAAATGAAATATCCACTTCTGCACTGCACTACAAATTTAAGAAAGCCTACAGCAAACACTTTCAGTCATGCTATGTTTGTAAAAATCATATTTAGACCAAGGCTGGATTGTCACTACAGCTATTTTGCTTCTAATAAATAATTTGCACTGGGATATGACCCAATTTTGATCCTTACACTTGTATATTTATAGGTATATGAGGTGGTGCGTCCTCTGGTCAGTCTCCTGAACACAGAGAAAGATGGTATACAGAACTTTGAAGCCCTTTTGGGTCTGACCAATCTCGCAGGGAAGAGTGATAAACTGAGGTTTGTATTATACTTACAAATATAATGGTCAGTTTAAATATTGTACTAATCAAACTTTACAGCTACAATTTATCTGAATAACTGGATCATTATGTTACGAAATGTTACATTCATAATTCAGGATACAAGTGGTGAAGCAAAAGATAGATTGGAGCATAAGAAATTATATCACCAAATTAGTAGTAGTAGTATTAACAAAACAATAATGAATAATGTTTACAAAAACACTAATGTTTTTAACAATGTCTTGAACAATATACAATAGAGCAAAATTGCTCAACAAAAAATAAAATAGAGAAAAACAGCTACTAGGAGGTGAATGATATTCGGGTGAGGAAGTGTGCCTAGAAGTGCAGTGAAAAAAAACAAGTAGTATAGGAAACACATAAGAAAGAGGAGGTGGAAGGAGTTTAGAGATAAGTTTGTGTTGTATGGTCTAAGTAACCTCTTCTCTATGAAAATATATGTAATCCAGTTACAAATGCTGTTAACACTAAGTAATGCTGGCCACACACCATACAAGATCCCTGGCATAAAGCTCTGATAGTTAGGGGTATCATTAAGTGGTTATACACTATGGGATCCAGACTTAAGAAGGAGCTTAAAATGAAGGGCCGTATTCAGAGAACCGTTTCAGCGATTTCCGTGCATAACTTCATTTACATAGTTCACGTAGACTATACGTGTGGAAGTGCCTCGCGGACAGACTTGTGAATCGCAAATGGGTAAATATGCATGAATCTCTCACTTAAAAATACACATGTGAGGGACGCACTGGAGAGAGGACGCGTGGTGACTCGGCTCCCGCTGTTTTGGTCCGAAAGCTGTGTCCACGGACCCAAAACAACTCTGCATTCTCCTTCCTGGCCCTGTCGGAGATCACACACATGTGAGAATTTAAATAAAAATGGGCAAGGGGAGGCATTTTAATGAAGGCGTGTGGGTGCGGTTTGTTAGAAACGAACGTACGGTACTACTCAACGCACGGAAATGCCCACATAAAGATAAGGCAGGTCAAGGCACTCGTAAGTCTCAGAAAACCCGTCCGTGTGAGGGGAGTGTCAGGGGTGTTGCCTTGCTCCGTCCGTGTGAATAATTGCGAACGTTTCTCGGAAGGATCTCTGAATACGGCCCTAAGAGAGGAAAGTTACTCCTGGGCTAAACCATGTTGATTGCAGGGGAGTCATAGTTAATTTGTTGCAAACAGTATTAGAGTTGAGAGGTGATGTTTCCCATCTCAAGTCTAATTAACAGTATAAAAGTAAAGCTGGTCAGTATCTGTATGCAATAAGCAATTCAAAGTTATATCCCAGAATGCAAAGAATACAATTAACTTGACTTCCCCTGAAGTCAACATGGTTAGCCCAGGAGTAACTTTCCTCTCTTATTTTCAAGCTCCTTCTTAAGTCTGGATCCAGCCCTATACCCCTATTCGGGATGACCTCCCCTACAGCCATCCTAATAATATGTGAACAATGACAATTGGATCGTACATTTGGACTGGACAATCCAATTATCAGGGCAGAGAATTTTGTGCACTGTTGAATTGTGCCAATGCCAGCTGTTGAATTGCGATTCTGACAAATCAGCCCTCACCATACACTGCACGATAATCAAGCCAGTCAGTTGACAATCAGCCAGCACAAGCTCTGCAATAAAATCAAAATTTTAGGGGATTTTAAAAAATAATTATTACTGTTAATATTAAACTGTAAATATTATTATGAAAATGTTTAGTTTCAGTATAAAACACTGACAACTTAATAGAAAAGGATTGCAGATATGACAGTAAATTTTATTAATGCTCTCATTCACCATTTTCTGTTAAAGGCAAAAAATTGTAAAAGAGAAAGCTTTGCCTGAAATAGAAAATTATATGTTTGAAAATCACGAACAGATTCGTCAAGCTGCCACTGAATGTATGTGCAATCTGGTGACAAATAAAGAGGTGAGTGGATCTGATAATAGGAACAAAACTCTTTTGTGTAGGTTAGATCTCTGCGTTTTGTTTTATCTAGAAACAAAAGTATTAGTCAAATGAGCTATATTATTATGCACAAAATGATGGTTCAGTTTATAGATTAATACAGACATGCATGAAACAAAGGAAAGAAAATGCCCCAGTAACACTGCCATTAAGCAGGAACTAACTATACCATTCTATATGTAAAATAAAATGCAGAAATCTTTGTTACACACATCTGTAAAAATATGATAAGCCACCAGCCACTATCAAGGCCTCTTTGCTGTGGTGCGCCTAACTCTAACAGTGAGAGTCCTTATATTTGGTCATATATCATGTGTTTTTTAAATTTACCGCTAACTCGCACCGCCTTAAAGCCTTCAAAAATTCCAGGCTGCGCTAAATCTCAATATCCATAAACACATTTATTGTATGCAAAAAGGGAATAAAATAAAATACTAATAATTAGTGCTAATTAGCACATAAAATCCATTACATTTGCAAATATATGATAAGCCACCCACCACTATCAAGTCATTTCTAAATATATTATTTAATAAAAAATGTTGGGCCGTATTCAGAGATCCGTCTGGCGATCGGTCCGCAAATATACACATGGACGGAGTAAGTAACACCCACCGAAACCACATTCACTCCCCTTGCTAATCCGTGCCCACGGAGACTTCCGCCTCCATAGACCAGCTGTAACTTTCCGTGGCCTTTTCCAAGCGTATGTGTCTTCTGTCCGTGCGTATCTTTATAATCGCGCCCACTTCCCTTCATTTAAATGGCTCCTCCCGCCCATTTCTATGTAAATTCCTCCATGCGTATTTTTCCGTGGGAGATCCGTGCGTATTTACCCACGTCCATTCACAAGTCCGTCCGTGAGGCACTTCAGCGCATATTGTCTACGTGAAGAGAGTATAAAAAGTTACTACGCATGCACCGTTGAAATGTACTTACGCACAGAAAACTGAGAAAAAGCAGATCTCTGAATAAGACCCGTTATTACTGAAAGACTGATCATTAAAATTTTCAGCTTATTATCTATACAGTGGATATTTCGTGGTCAGTTCTTTAAGGATTTTAAGTTAGTAGTCCTAAAATTGTTTATTCAATAAAGAATATCTCTGAATAAGGCTACACACTAAAATCTGCAAATTTAGATTTTCTTATATTCTCCAAATGACTATTTATTGTAGGATAACCAGGCTTACTGATAATACAAGAACCTGTGTAGTCCAATATACAATGTCGACAGTCAAAATGTTGACAGTTGAGTTTTATGTTAGTATTTGTTTGTAACATCTGTAAACTTAGTGCAATGCAGGCAGCTTGCATAAAACTTCAGAAATGTATTTATATATATATGTAATACTAACATATTACTCAACTGTCATCATTTTGACCTGTCAACATTTTGTCTATCGACTTAATAACCGGCAAGGAACCTGTGTTCCTGCTTTTCAAGTGTAGCTTTAGTTAGAGATACTTTATTGTAGAACTACAGCAGGAAAAGGAAGCCGTTTAAACATGTTCATTGACCTCTATAAATTATAGTCTGTAAACATCTACTGGATTCTCTAAAAAATAATAGCACTTAATAACTTTGGGCCGGATTCACTCCTAAGAAGCAGTCTCTTCTTAGGTGCGTATCTTTAGTAAAGTACCTACTGCGCATGTGTTTTAGGTCCTTTACAAAATCTACGTAGCAGTTCGGTACATAGATTGCCACCGGGCGGTCTTTAAAGAGTGAAAGTGGGAGGGGGGAGGTATTTAGATTAGCTGGGGAGGGCGGGGGGAGCGGCAATGTCTGTGCGGACATTGCACGGATAGTTAAGGTAGCCCTATGGCACTCGTAAGTGCCATAAGGTACCTAAAAAGGGGGGCAGGACAGGTGAGTTAGGTGCAAATCTGTCTGCACCTAACTCACACCGGATCTGTGAATCCAGTCCTTTGTAATCCCTGTTACTTGTATAACTTATTGCCTAAAACCAAGGCCAGATCCAGACCTGCGTGCATTTTCCATACGCATGGAGGTCTGGTAGTCCGCATGGAACAGGTGAATGAACTCCCCTGTCACACCCCTCTCTGGTGCAGATTTGACATGCTCCCATAACCCTATCTTAAGTGTCCTGTCCCGTAAGCACAGAACTACATAAACCCACCCAGACTGTAAAATTTTTATTCCCTCCCGCCCACCTTACAGAGCTTGCATCTGATGCACGCAGTCGCACGGCCAGTAAATCACCAGACTTCCGCAAGCAGCTTGTGGAAATTGGGTGACGTTTGCATAAACAATTACTTGTTAACATGCACAAAATACTTGTACATTATGCAGAAGTTTGAATTTATCTTGTTTTGTATCAATTACATTAACAAGAGCATTATTTCCCAATTGTGTTGTAGTGTTCACAGTGGCGTTCAGTTACATCCACCTCAGACAAATCATTATGTTGCCCACGTTGTTTAGAAATTATGTTGCCCACGTTGTTTAGAAATTAGCAATTTGTCGCATTTTTACCCAAATTCGGTTCTTTCACTTAAATTTTGAACCTTTGTATGCAATTATGTAACATATGTAATTATTAGCCAAGTCACAATTTTCTGCTACTTTTAATTCCAACAGGTACAGGAGAGGTTTGTACAAGATGGAAATGATCGTTTGAAACTAGTGATATTACTGTGTGGAGAGGACGATGAGGTAAAACTGCAAAGAGCGGCTGCGGGAGCATTGGCTGTACTTACTTCATCCCACAAGAAGCTGTGTCATAAAATGACTGAAGTGGTAAGTAAAACATTTTTTAAGTAAGTAAGTAAAGCCCATTATTTGATTGTTATTCCAGATATGCTGTATAGGTAGCATTAACGTTAATAACATTGTAAGATTAAGTATTGTAAAACACACACTTTTACACTTTTGGTAAGCCACACATGGGCGTGCACCACATTACCAGGACGGATCCAGGTCCTGGATTCATTCTGTCACCAATTCTGATAACAGGGCCGGAAACAGAAGTGCTTCTTCTATGTGTGAGGGGAGTAGTATTGAAATAGTACAGTGAGGGAGTACTAAGAGCTCTCTATACTATACAGACGTTTTAAGTGTGTATGAGAAAGAGGATCGGCCCGTGACTTCTGGGGTCAATTTGTGAGAAGAATAAATAAAAAATCAATCATATTAGTTTTACAATGATGTGTTCATTAATCCCACAATTGGATGGACATCGTCTTCAGTACACTAGGAATATGCATGTGTGTTTATATATATATATATAATATATATATATATATATGGCAGGACGCGGCGGAGCTTATTTGCTGCGTTTTCGGGCTCCAAAACGTTTGCAGTTATGCTAATATACCCCACATTTCTTACACGCATTGGAAAGCCCCCTTTCAAAATCCTGTGTTTGCCACTGCAAATCTCATGGTTTTGAGGTGTTTGATGAACAGAATCATCAAAGGAACTGTCTTCATCTTGGGTATCATCAAACATAAGAGGTGAAGCTGCTGTGGAGGCCTTGCTAGTCTAAGATGATGTCTCCATTGAAGCGGTAATAGAGGAAGACAGGGCTGAACAGCCTAGTTGCACAAGTTGTATAGTGGCCAATGAAAACACCCTACACTACTTTTTTTCTGGCTGTCATGAACTTTAGCAATTTGCTTCCAAAGGCCCATTAGCTTGTTTACTACATGTTGCTGACTCTTTTTTTATGCCTTTGTCCTACAACTTTTTTGTAAAGATAAAGATTAAAGATAAAAGTAACAAGGGGCTAAATCGGGCGAATATGGAGGATATTCAAGTGTAGTAATGTGATTGATGGTCACAGAAAGTGCTGTGTGAGCAGGCGCATTGTCCTGGTGAAAAATGAAACCATTTTTCCACAGTTGCGGCCGTTTCTTTCTCTTTTCTCAGCTTTTTCAGAACTTCCTTATAATAATGCTGGTAACTGTTGTGCCTTCTGGAACCCATTCTGCTACCTGTTCAAGGTCACTACGTATGCAGTTATAACCTGGTCTGACTGCTTTATTTACTAGTTGAAATCACAGTCCTGTTATTTTATAGACATACCTGATATAGAGATAGATAGATAGATAGATAGATAGATAGATAGATAGATAGATAGATAGATAGATAGAGATATATATGAGAGATCCTTCCTGTGCAGTAACCATACCTATCTCCACCTCTCCACATTCCTCAGACTACTCAGTGGATGGAAATCCTGCAGAGACTGTGCCTGAATGATGACCTGCATGTTCAGCACCGAGGCCTAGTAATTGCCTACAACCTCATTTGTGCAGACAAAGACCTTGCAAAGAAACTGGTGGAGTCTGAGATGCTGGAGATCTTAACTGTGATTGGAAAACAAGAGGATAATCCCAAAAAGCAACAAATTATAGCAGTGGCCAGAGAAGCCCTGGTTAAATGTTTAGATTATGGCTTCATAAAACCTGTAGCCTGATTACAGGCATATCCAACTGACATGAAAAAAATCCCAAGTGTGAATGGTGCATTCCCTTTGTATAAAGGGGCATAAAAATGTAGTGTTTGATATATGCAAATAATTGTCTAAAATAAGCATAGTAATTTATACTGCCTGAAGTTTCTAATAAATGTGACCCTTCTCAGTCTTTCCAAGAAATTCCAAAACCAACCTTCTTTGTTTGCAGCAGAAATAATTGTTGGTTTGGGGTTTTTTAATGTATTTTGTGTGGCTTTGAAGTTTGATTTTCATGATTAATATTCCTAATATTTACTATTATTGGACTTGATTCAGACTTAAGAAGGTGCTTAAAATAAGAGAGGAAAGTCACTCCTGGGCTTAACCATGTTGATTGCAGGGGAGTCATATTTCATCTGTTCCACGCAGTTTTAAAGTTGAGAGGTAGCGTTTCCTAGCCTAAGTCTAAATAACAGTGCAATAATAAAGCTGGTCAGTATCTGTGTGAATTAAGAAATTCAAAGATATCTCTGCATGCAAAAAATACAATTTACTTGACTTCCCCTGCATTCAGTATTGTTTAGCCCAGGAGTGATTTTCCTCTTTTATTTTAAGCACCTTCATAAGTCTGAATCAGGCCCATTATTATTATCATTTATTTATAAGGCGGCACAAGGTGTCCGCCACAAGGTACTAGAAATTTGTGTTGGCACAATTGAAGTTCTACAACCAGTAGATCATCAGCCTAATCCATTTTGAAACACTGACATATGGTGAGACTTTCTATCTAAATGTGCATCCAACATTAGTATAAGCAAAGGCCACTTAGTATATAGAGCACATAATTGGACCATCAAATAATTGAAATTGTAACATAATGTTTGTTATGTCTCATAGGATTTCAGTTGATTTCATAATTTCACATGGAACACATTTGCTGCATGAACAGCAACCCTTTTCCCCCTCAATTTTTATTAAAAATATTTTTTAAACAGTTTGTGTATATATATATATATATATAGAAAAAAAATCTACATTTTTTTCCCTGATGTTATTTCAAATGTTGTTTGGTTCTTATTTCAAAATGTGTAGTATAATGTTTAATAAATCTAACTTTATATTTATTCTATAAAAATTATCAAACTGTTTAATTTACATGCAATTTATTGTGGGTTTTTTCATGAACATTGGCCTTAATTGTTTTCCACAGAATCTCCCCTTATTAAATTTAACATCACAGAAGATGAGAAAAAATGAATACTATCATTCTTATTACTCTAGTTAAATAATGTGAATTTTGCTGAATGAACATAGTGGAATTGTGTACAGTAGCATAGAAGGAACACATAAAGGTTATATCCAAAGACCTTCAGTGGCCCTTACTACTTACCTGCATAATTTGTTGATCTCTCTTTATAAACATTCTATGGAAAAGCTGAATGTAGAATAATGAGTACATTAACTATATGGTTTCTCATAAATTTAGATATATTAAAAGGATTTTCACATACTTATATCGGATTAGGTTTGAAAACACTCAGGGGCAGATTCTAGTCTACACTATGAAATGATTGGCAAGACTCAACATTGTACAAGGGAGAAAAAGCAAGTTACAAATTAGGCCCCATGACCTAAGTAGCTTATGTAGCTAAACTCCCATGTCACTGCCCTTTCACGTGTGGAGCATGGTTAATATCCGTGGCCATAAAGAAATCCCCACACTATAATTGAAATAACTACCCCCGACTCCATGTGTACTTTTGTCAAGCTGACGGAACGCTCCAACCTGTCGTACGGAATTGCGTTCCATACCCAAGGAGTTCCGCTACTGAACATATGCACAGTAGCATGGTTTTGGCTGACTTACCCAAGCGGCTTGCATAAGTCACCTAACATTATTAGGTCTAGATACAGCCCATACACCTCAAAACAATTCAAACCATTAAACGAATTAAAATATTACAACTACATGGTGAAGTGAATAACATTGATTATATTGTTACAATGGCACCTGTTAAGGGGTGGGATATATTATGCAGCAAGTGAACAAACCGTTTTGATGTAATTAAGCAGGAAAAATTGGCAAGCACTTTTGACAAGGGATAAATTGTAATAGCTAGGTAGCTGGGTCAGAGCCAGGGCCGGCGGGACCCGCTCCGCGAGGGGATGCAGTGCATTCCGGCGCCATGCTGGATAGGCGCTGGACATCCCTCCGCTCCCCGCTATACAGATTGACAGCGTTCATACAGTCTCCTGTCAGCACCTATCCAGCATGGCGCCGGACCACCCCCCCTTCCCGCTATACAGATTGGTAGAGCTCATGCAGGAGGTTCCTGTATGAGCTGCTGCAGTAGTTACACAGCATAGCTCACAGCTGCAAAAGCTCATACAGGAACTTAATGCATGAGCACTTCCTATCTGCAGAAAGAGCGCCACAGAGGAGGAAGGAAAGAGGTAATTAAAAGAGAAGAGGCTGGAGGCATTATGTTGAATACTGAAGGGGACTGGAGGCATATTATGGGGAATACTTGGGGTGAAGGAGGGGAACTGGAGGCATATTATGGGGAATACTGGGGGGAGCTGGAGGCACATAATGGGGAATACTGATCATATGATGGGGAATACTGAGGGGAGCTGGAGGCACATAATGGGGAATACTGATCATATGATGGGGAATACTGAAGGGAGCTGGAGGCACATAATGGGGAATACTGATCATATGATGGGGAATACTGGGGGGAGCTGGAGGCACATAATGGGGAATACTGATCATATGATGGGGAATACTGAAGGGAGCTGGAGGCACATAATGGGGAATACTGATCATATGATGGGGAATACTGGGGGGAGCTGGAGGCACATAATGGGGAATACTGATCATATGATGGGGAATACTGGGGGGAGCTGGAGGCACATAATGGGGAATACTGATCATATGATGGGGAATACTGGGGGGAGCTGGAGGCACATAATGGGGAATACTGATCATATGATGGGGAATACTGGGGGGAGCTGGAGGCACATAATGGGGAATACTGATCATATGATGGGGAATACTGGGGGGAGCTGGAGGCACATAATGGGGAATACTGATCATATGATGGGGAATACTGGGGGGAGCTGGAGGCACATAATGGGGAATACTGATCATATGATGGGGAATACTGGGGGGAGCTGGAGGCACATAATGGGGAATACTGATCATATGATGGGGAATACTGGGGGGAGCTGGAGGCACATAATGGGGAATACTGATCATATGATGGGGAATACTGGGGGGAGCTGGAGGCACATAATGGGGAATACTGATCATATGATGGGGAATACTGGGGGGAGCTGGAGGCACATAATGGGGAATACTGATCATATGATGGGGAATACTGGGGGGAGCTGGAGGCACATAATGGGGAATACTGATCATATGATGGGGAATACTGAAGGGAACTGGAGGCATATTATGGGGAATACTGATCATATGATGGGGAATGCTGTAGGGAGCTGGAGGCACATAATGGGGAATACTGA
>WWET01003011.1:16502-34653 GCA_011038615.1 Limnodynastes dumerilii
GCAGGAATATTATTTATTGTGGGAGACTATGATAACTCCATAAATATCGTGCATTTTGTCCATAAACCCGTAGAACAACAAGGGTTTCATAACGCCAACCTCTGATATCCAAAACCTTTTCTAAGGCCGGCCACACACACTGCGATATCACTGGCAACAGGCATAATGCTTCTATAACCGCTGCTAATAGGATCGGGCAGTGGCTCTGAACAGTCACAACAGCTCTGTTTCACAAGGACTTCTGCCCCCATCAGCAGTTTATTGAAATAATCTGTTAAGTGTCATGGGCCTGATCCAGCGTATTTACGCCAAGGTACCTCCGATGCCCTCCCCTTGGTCGTACCTACTTTTGCCTTCTTTCGCTGAACAAACCCAACCCTAACTTTTCTGATCGTAGCCGTGGGCAGACGTAAGTTCCTTGCGTGGTTACGACACTTAGCACGCCCATACTGTACAATTTAAATGCTTCACCCCGCCCCCGATGCGTATTTGAGTTTTGTATGGCAGGCTTGTTACGAAGCTGGTACGCTCAAGGCCCATACGCTCAGAATTTCGTAGCTTAACATCTGCCCCGAGCATGCGCAGTAAGTATAAATGGCCCTTTTTACGCTTACGGCTATCGTAAAAATGCACTAGAGCGTAGGTCTGGATCAGGCCCCATGTGAGGGCCACTTAAACCTGAAACTTGTATATAAAGCCACGTAACAGTGGCATTAGTAAGAGGAATAGTAATGGAGCATAAATGTTACAGTACAGGAGGAATAGTAATAGAGCATAAATGTTACAGTACGGGAGGAATAGTAATGGAGCATAAATGTTACAGTACCCATCGTAAAAACGCACTTGAGTGTAGGTCTGGATCAGGCCCCATGTGAGGGCCACTTAAACCTGAAGCTTGTATATAAAGCCATGTAACAGTGGCATTAGTAAGAGCAATAGTAATGGAGCATAAATGTTACAGTACAGGAGGAATAGTAATGGAGCATAAATGTTACAGTACGGGAGGAATAGTAATGGAGCATAAATGTTACAGTATGGGAGGAATAGTAATGGAGCATAAATGTTACAGTACGGGAGGAATAGTAATGGAGCATAAATGTTGCAGTACGGGAGGAATAGTAATGGAGCAGAAATGTTACAGTACGGGAGGTATAGTAATGGAGCAGAAATGTTACAGTACGGGAGGAATAGTAATGGAGCAGAAATGTTACAGTACGGGAGGAATAGTAATGGGGCAGAAATGTTACAGTATGGGAGGAATAGTAATGGAGCAAGTGTGGTATAAGTTAGTGTAAAGCTGGTTCTAGTGTTTTTATTACTATTTTGATGCCATCATTGCAGGACCCCTCTATATAAAGAAGGAAGGAAGGTGATTTCTGGTAAATGCGTTATTCATCTCTGATCCTCCTGTTTCTCTGCAGAGTTTCTGGAAGGCGGTATCGGCTATGTAGAAATGTTATTCCGTTGCAATTATCTTGCGCTGGTGGGAGGAGGAAAGAAGCCAAAATATCCGCCCAACAAAGGTGAGAACATCGTCTGAATCCCGTTTACAGCGCAGGTATTACTTGTACTGCAGTAGCACTACACGTTGGTTGTATAGTTAATGACATCAGTCAATAAGGTTTTAGAAAGATGATTAATCTCAGCTGTTAAATTTTTTTAAAATCCCTTAAAGTATATGCCATTTAGCAATTGGTAGCCGCCAAAAAAAAGAGATCCTTCTATGTGTGAGTATTCATCTTCATCTTCATCATCAGCAGCAGCAGTAGAAGATAGACACCCCATAGAAGCATTGTTTTGTTTTTTGTGACAGGGTACTCTCAGACGGATGTGGGTCCCCGCTTACAACAGCCATATTGCGATTGGACTGTTTCCTCCCAGCCAGTTTCAAACTGGCTGAGATTTCGATTGCATATGCCTCAATGAGACATAGCAATCGATCCAAGGAGCACCGAGATTTCAGTGCTCCGAAATGTAAGTAAAAAAAAGTCCCTTTCCCTAATTCTAACCCTAACCCGCCCCTCTCATTACCCTAAACCTAACCCTCCCTCCCCTGCAGCCTGACCCTCCCCTCCCTACCCCGCACCCTGGAGAGGTTACTCACCTTTCCCTTGGTCCGGCGATAGCAGCGGCGGCAGGGGGATATCGGCAGCGGCGGTATTTGCGAATCAGAATGGGTGAGCATGCCGATCGGCATAGTTACATAGTTGATGAGGTTGAATAAAGACGCCAGTCCATCAAGTTCAGCCTATTTTGTATCTCCTGCGATCCCTATCATTATATTTGAAGTTAATCCATATAAAGCAACCTCCAAACTGTTGCCATCAGGAAAAAATAAATAAATATAAATCCCTGCTGACCCAAGATTGCCGTCCTATTTCTCCCTGGCTCCACTACTGTCCTTCATTTAAATTAGCGGTCCTGGTAACCCTGGATGTCCTTTTCTGTTAAAAATGTATCTAATCCTTTCTTAAACATATCCAGTGAATCTGCCATCACAACCTTCCTGGCAGTGACTCCACATCCTGACTGCCCTTACTGTAAAGAACCCTTTCCTTTGCTGGTTGTGAAACTTCCTCCCCTGTAACCTTAGTGGGTGTCCCCGTGTCCTGTGTACAGTCCTTGGGTAAAAAGATCCTTTGAAATTGGCATACTCACCCATCCTAAAAAAAAAAGTAAAAATAGAAACTGGTGAGTATTCAAAATAGGGACATCCGAAAAGGAACTTTCGGATGTCCCTATTTCGTAATCAGAAGTTTCTAACCAGGGACTGACGACGCTCCTAAAACACGGCTTAATGCACATTTATTTCCATTTTATTCCATGTAAATTCATGCCTCTAATTTTGAGCAATGTTTTGAGATCCATTCTTTTGCAGTAATTTTAAAATCGTCCCCAGATAAGTTGTATGTTGTTTGGCAAATGTAGTGACAATGTTTTACAAACTTCCCATAAACCTTTGCTGCAATGTTATGGTCACACACAAGGTGGCGCTATGCAGAGATATGAATGGGAATCGTTGCGATGTCGGTACACACTGAAGATTTCCCCAGACAAGTCCCAGTTATAAACTGGTGTTGAAATGACACGCCCGCTCATTATGTCCTTGTAAACTTGATATTTATAATGGGTATTCTATGATCTGTCACCCTCTCGATAGTGTAGTTGCCTATATTGGTCAGCTCAAGTATAATGCCTCATAAATATTAAGCTGGGCACACACTAGAGTAATTATCGGTCCCAGCAGGAGGTGGCCTTTAAACGGGACTATAGGGATAGTTTCTGATATAGTCACCACACACCCCTCTCCTGCTGAGACTGACAGGAGACTCTCGCTGCTGATTGGCTGATCTCGGCAGACCTGTGCAGCTAGCTAATTGACTGGCTGTCGGAGAAACTCTGCCCATTGTGTGGCATCTCCACCTCCAGGCTGGAGTTTCCCTGTCTGTCTGACTATAATCTATCAGCTCCGCAAACTACAGCGATGATCGGTTCATTCTTCCGCTAACTGGATGATTGGACCAATAATCTCTCTAGTGTGTAGCCTGATTTAGGGTATCTCCCTTCCCTTGGTTAAAGCAGAGATACACTCCCTGCCCCCCAGTATAATACAGCTATCTCAATAGATAAAACTATGTAACAATAAGTCAGATGACGCCGCTCTGTGCATGGCTTTCCTGTGTTGTGTGACTCTTGTCCTCCTCTTCCTGCCTTCATATCTGTCTCTTGGTTGCCTTTTTTCTCTCCAGTGATGATTTGGGACGACCTGAAGAAGAAAACGGTCATTGAAATAGAGTTTTCCACAGAGGTCAAAGCTGTGAAACTGCGCAGAGACAGGTGCTTATCCGACCGGCGGAAGTATCCGCCATCCATTACTAATGTCTGTGCGTCCCGCTCGGCTTGTATGACCTGCTCCCGGCCTTTGTGTTGCAGGATCGTCGTCGTGCTGGACTCGATGATAAAGGTTTTTACCTTCACACACAACCCTCACCAGCTGCACGTCTTCGAGACCTGCTACAATCCCAAAGGTAACATCAAATAAATAGCTGTAAGAAGTGCCCATGATCGCATTTCCCCCACAGGCTGGAAGGATCTCCTCGGCAGTCGCTTACTACTGACTGACTGTAGTAGACTCCAGGGTCCACTCTCCAAATTGTTGTAATTCACTATTTATTTTTCATGGCAGTTTCTGTTATATAATCTGTAGAGTTTGCAGCCAGTCCTGTTCATTAGCGCCTATAAACTTATTCCTGTTCCGTTATTAGAACACATTCTGAAATGTGATGTTTGCAACTAGTAAAATATTGTGTGGTTGTTACGGTCGTCCCTTGTGTTGTCGGTCGTCCCTGTGTTGGCGATTTCCTAGTTTAGATTCTATTCTATAGAATGTTGTTTATGTATTTTCCAGCAGGAGTAAAGAAGCGATATTTGACCTCTGACCTCCCTGCACTGAAAATCCCTCCTATCTCTCATCATCTCCTCCGTAGGTCTCTGCGTCTTGTGTCCAAACAGCAACAACTCCTTACTGGCCTTCCCTGGGGCACACACGGGCCACGTGCAGATCGTAGACCTGGCCAGCACTGAGAAGCCCCCTGTGGAAATCCCAGCGCACGAGGGGGTTCTGAGCTGCATTGCCCTGAACCTACAAGGGACCAGAATTGCTACGGCATCCGAGAAGGTTGTTGTCCCCTCCCTCCATCCCCCCCTTCACTTGTCAGCCAATCACTTGCTTTTCTCTGCTTTCAGCATAGAGCCTGAATGGCAAATGATTGATTCCACATGCACAAAACCAATAAAGCTTTTTTAATATGAATCATGTGCCCCTTCTGCAGACCCCAAGTGGTGTCATTACAATATCCCCATCATCAGCATTATAAAGGGCAAGACTGTTTATTAGCAGGGATCTAAAATATAGATTCCTTATAGTGTTATCTCTGTAACTAGCCTGTAATTATTGTGAAACTCAGCTGATAATATGCCATTTACTGAATATAGACCATTAGACTCTGTTTCTATTGTCTGATGTAACTGGTCTCTCCTTGCAGGGAACGCTAATTAGAATATTTGACACAACCACCGGTCATTTAATCCAGGAACTCCGCAGAGGATCCCAGGCTGCAAATATTTACTGGTGAGAGGATGCAGAGATGAGCACACAGGTCTCAGGTCATGTATAGATCTCCTCTAATGAAAGATTATAGATCATGGCTTTGTTTAGGTGTTTATTTTCATGCACTTTTACCTGCATGGAATAGACATCTATTAGACTTCCTTCTGGTATGTACAATGACTTATAGGTGTCTGCTGACCCCTCAGAGTGTGATAATAGGAAGAAAACAGGGATCTTGGGCAAAATGATACTGAATTGCAGGGGAGGCAAACTGCATTTACTACAAACAGTATTAGAGATGAGAGGTGATAAATAACAATGTGATAGTAACGCTGGTTAGTATCTGTGTAATAATATAATAATAATATAATAGTATTAGAGATGAGAGGTGATAAATAACAGTGTAATAGTAACGCTGGTCAGTATCTGTGTAATAATAATAATAATAATAATACTATAGTATTAGAGATGAGAGGTGATGAATAACAGTGTGATAGTAACGCTGGTCAGTATCTGTGTAATAATAATAATAATATAATAGTATTAGAGATAAGAGGTGATAAATAACAGTGAGATAGTAACGCTGGTCAGTATCTGTGTAATAATATAATAATAATAATATAATAGTATTAGAGATAAAAGATGATAAATAACAGTGTGATAGTAACGCTGGTCAGTATCTGTGTAATAATATAATAGTATTAGAGATGAAAGGTGATAAATAACAGTGTGATAGTAACGCTGGTCAGTATCTGTGTAATAATATAATAGTATTAGAGATGAAAGGTGATAAATAACAGTGTGATAGTAACGCTGGTCAGTATCTGTGTAATAATATAATAGTATTAGAGATGAAAGGTGATAAATAACAGTGTGATAGTAACGCTGGTCAGTATCTGTGTAATAATATAATAGTATTAGAGATGAAAGGTGATAAATAACCGTTGGACAGTATCTGTGTAATAATATAATAATAATATAATACTATAATAGTATTAGAGATGAGAGGTGATAAATAACAGTGAGATAGTAAAGCTGCTCAGTATCTGTGTAATAATAATATAATAGTATTAGAGATGAGAGGTGATAAATAACGGTGTGATAGTAACGCTGCTCAGTATCTGTGTGCAGTAAGCAAAATATTTTCCCTGCATGCAAAGAACAACATTAATCTGACCCCCCAGCAATGCAGCATGGTTTTGCCCTGGTGTAACTTTCCACCTGATTTCCTCTTATCTTCACATCCTGGATGCGGTCTTATGTTTGTAGTTTTTCCAGTAGGTGATTACTCAGAGCTGTTAAGCTGGCACTGGAAAGGTAATTGAGTGAAAAGGTGTCACACACATGATAAATGCATGTTTGGAGCAATATCATGCAAGCGTGTGCTCTGCCTCCATCACACCTGATCATTGCAGAGTGTAAGACATTGTATAATCGCATCTTTTAAACTTCCTAATTTTAGCAATCAAATGAAGGGGGGGGATAACACCCTGAGCCTCCGATTTCATGTGTAGTGCATATACGTCAATCAGCATGGTCGTCGGGACTGAAAAAAAGCCATTGTGTTGTATATAAAGTGTCACTGTGTACCCAGCTTTATACCCTGCTGATTCCTTCTTCCCCTCTCATTATTCTGACAGCATAAACTTCAATGAGGATGCGGCCCTCATCTGCGTCTCCAGCGATCATGGGACCGTTCATATCTTTGCTGCAGAGGATCCAAAGAGGAACAAACAATCCAGGTAGGTGATGGCCCTGTATATAACCGGTAGCTAGGAATCACTGGCAATACAGACACACTTATAACATCTCTGCTGTGTAGACGGCTATGTAGCCAGTGTAGAGATACAGTAGTACTTGTTACCAGCACTGTATCCAGGAACTAGCATTGTGCGGAGCTTGTAGCTGTGGCGTTACAGAAGCAAGTGTGATTACCAGAGCGTGAGCAATTCATGTACACGTCCATGGGGCTGGCGGGGGAATCGGCAGTAAACCATCCGCTGAAGTGTTTGTGTGTCTCTCCTGTGCTTCCATACCATGTCACAGCCTTTGCCTCTCTTTGCAGTTTGGCTTCTGCCAGTTTCCTGCCCAAATACTTCAGCTCCAAGTGGAGTTTCTCCAAGTTCCAGGTCCCCTCGGGGTCGCCTTGTGTTTGTGCCTTTGGAACAGAACCGAACTCAGTCATAGGTGGGTCCCATTCTTTATTCGTATGTGTCAGTATTGTCTGGTCTGAAAACCCTTGTTTCTCTCTGGCCCCAGGGCAATATAATCTCCTTCCCGCCACGCTCAAACGCCTCTCATTTACTTGGAGGAGGATCTGTACACTAGGCCCCTGATCCAGACATCCGTGCATTTACTGCCTAGCAGTCCGTCAGTCCCGTCTCTCGTGCGGACTGTCCATGACTTGCGCTGCCATAATTGCTGATCATCCGTCCATACAAACTGAACCACTTAAACCCGCTTGTAAAATGTTACTATTTCCACCCATCTTATGGGGTTTAAGTGGGCGTAGGGGATGCGCTGCCTGTCGGGCACATGTGCACCTCTGTCCAGGCACCCGAATTACGCACTTTGGGCCTGATCCAGACCCACGCGTGCATTACAAGCGTACGTGGGTCTGTAGGTAAGTTTGCGTAGCGGTGGTGCACGTCCCATTCTTGGTAGTAAATCTGGACATTTACGTGTCCCGAATCCTACCTTACATCTGACGACTAGGTCTGGGCCTTTGCGTACATAAAACGTGTTGGACGGAGGTTAGGATCCAGATAATATGGTAATTATTTAAGTATGTTCTAAGGTGTTCTATTTTTTTATTTATTGTTTCACGCTTACTCTAAAAAGGAAGTTGTCCCTTTTTTTTTTTTGTGTAAATGTATTAGTAAATCTATTTTCTATGTAAACGCTCCTGGGTCTGGATCCGTTCTGACTTATTCCACCTCTCACCCTTACAGCGATTTGCGCGGACGGCAGCTACTACAAATTCCAATTCAACCAGAAGGGGGAGTGCACACGAGACGTCTATGCGCAGTTTTTAGAAATGACAGACGACAAACTCTGAGGCTCCGCATGGGAGGGGCCTGGATTCTCTCGGAAAGACTCCTTTTTAGGATTGCAGCAGTCGTTCAAGGGATGTCGGCCAGGATTTCACACGGACTTGCTGAAGACTCCATTATTACTTTATTTTTTTAATGTTTAATATTTCTTTTAACTGAAATAATTCATATACTGGACATAATCTCTAACCAAATTCCGTTTTTTCCCTTCCCTTAAAGATCAGAAAGTTGACATAAAAACTTAAAAAAAAAAAGTTATTTTAACACAGTAACTGGCTTGTCCTTAGTATTTCAGGAGTTGATGCTGATCGTATGGCATTGAATTAAATGATCAGACACGTTATTGCAGGGACTTCAGTTGTCCATGTTCTCTGCGCGACCCTTTCAGCGGTGAGGGTGTAGATGCAGTATTGGTGGAGAGCCAGGGTCTGGCACAACGTTCCTAGATGCTAGAATAGAAGTGCCTGAGTTTCCCGCTAGATTTGTTGACTGAATTTCCATTTCTGTCTGTAAGTGACACTAACCCAGCACATGGCAGCATTGACAAACCAACCACTAATGACGTTTAAGGCCCTTGCTGTAAATGGAGCATAAGGTAGAATAAGTCTGACCCACCTCTGGCTCTTCAGGTGTTGTGAAACTCGGCTATGGTCATGCAGTCAAAGCATGCTGGGAATCATAGTTTTACAACACTTGCAGAGGCAAAGATTGGCCAGGCCTGTTCTAGAAGGTGGTTCAGCCCTACAAGGATCACGGTTGTTTCTTCATCCTTTGTCCAGCTCTCTTGGATGTTGAACAATGAGCATCTTCATTAATTGGCAATCTTCTCCAGGAGGCAAAGAGGTTTGTTTAAGTACGACGTTTCAGTACCTCTCAAACTTTCTGTATGTAACGTTCCTGAATACGGTGAACCTCCCACTCTAAATGAAGTTGGGGCCGAGGAAAGATTATTACTTTTTGTTCTTTTTGAAGACTGCCGTTAGAGTTCTACGTTTTTTAGGTAGTTTTTGGAGTGTAGTTTTTTTTCTGCATGTGGCTTAGTGCAATTAATTATGATTTTGGTTTTTGTTTTGCACACCTGTTTGTAAGATATGTTAATGCTTTTTAATAAAAACGACCAAGTGACACAGTATCTGTTTCTTGAAAATATCCTAAACGGCCGTCGGTCCTTTGCTGAGAACGTGGGACTGAGGATAAGAGGAAATCCGGTGGAAAGTTACACCAGGACAAATTCAGGGGAGGCAGATGAATGTTATGCTCTACATACAGGGAGAATACTTTGTACTTGCAATAAACATCACCTCTCAACTCTAACTGATTGCAACAGATGAAGTTACAACCTGCAATTCAACGCGGTCTTGTCTAACATAGAAAGTGACGGCAGATAAGAGCCACATGGCCCATGCAGTCTGCCCAGTTGTTTGTTTAAAACTATACTGACCCTATTTACGTTAATTCAGTTTAGGATCTCCTAATATTTATCCCAAGCATGTTTACACTGTTCTGTTACCTCTACCCCCTCAGATGAGAGGCTATTCCACTTATCTATCACCCTTTCAGTGGAGTAATTTTTCCGCACATTTCCTCTGAATCTACCACCCTCCAGTTTATATTCATGTCCTCGTGTTCTATTACACCTCTTCCTTTATGACTGGGTAGCAACAGTAGGCTAAACTGTATAGCAACAGTGACTTGAGCTTGATGCTAGGCAGGCTTGACTGGGTAGCAACAGTAGGCTAAACTGTATAGCAACAGTGACTTGAGCTTGATGCTAGGCAGGCTTGACTGGGTAGCAACAGTAGGCTAAACTGTATAGCAACAGTGACTTGAGCTTGATGCTAGGCAGGCTTGACTGGGTAGCAACAGTAGGCTAAACTGTATAGCAACAGTGACTTGAGCTTGATGCTAGGCAGGCTTGACTGGGTAGCAACAGTAGGCTAAACTGTATAGCAACAGTGACTTGAGCTTGATGCTAGGCAGGCTTGACTGGGTAGCAACAGTAGGCTAAACTGTATAGCAACAGTGACTTGAGCTTGATGCTAGGCAGGCTTGACTGGGTAGCAACAGTAGGCTAAACTGTATAGCAACAGTGACTTGAGCTTGATGCTAGGCAGGCTTGACTGGGTAGCAACAGTAGGCTAAACTGTATAGCAACAGTGACTTGAGCTTGATGCTAGGCAGGCTTGACTGGGTAGCAACAGTAGGCTAAACTGTATAGCAACAGTGACTTGAGCTTGATGCTAGGCAGGCTTGACTGGGTAGCAACAGTAGGCTAAACTGTATAGCAACAGTGACTTGAGCTTGATGCTAGGCATGCTTGAGTGGGTAGCAACAGTAGGCTAAACTGTATAGCAACATTGGGGCTGATCCAGACCTACGCTCGGAAGCGATCGTACGCTGGTCATAAGCGTAAATTCGGCAGAAAAAACGCACTGCGCATGTGCAGAGTGACAACTTCCGGTCGTACCAAAGACCTTTTCGTAGCGGCGATTCAGGCGTCCGTATTCTTTGCGTCTTTTCCGACGACGGGCGTATTTATATTACGAAGTTAGTATGGACGCTGGAGTCAGGGAATGTAGGCGGGGGGAACCATGTAAATTGTACAGTATGGGCGTGCTTAGCCCGGTACGATCAGCGCGTCACTACGAAAATTCGTACGGACGCTGGGAAAAGTTAGGGTAGGGTTCAGCTGAGGAGGTAAAAGTAAGAGGAGTGTCATGGGAGAGTTAGGGTAGGGTTCAGCCGGCGTACGGAGGTAAAGGTAAGGGGAGTGTCATGGGAGTGAAAGTTTTTACGCTGAAGCGGTAATACGCTCCGCTCTCATGCATAGGTCTGGATCAGGCCCTTGGCTTCTAGAACTGAACACAGTATTCTAGGGGGAGGTCGTACCAACGATCTATAAAGGGGCATCACTGCGTGCATGCGTACATACGTACGTGACATGATTCCATAGTGGGTAACTGGTACCCCCACCCCAAAAAAAAAAATATTAAACATCGCTGCCCCTGTCACCATTTGCAACACACAGTCATACATGAATTTCATAAACACACCTTATTGTACACGTCCAACAACGGAGCCCTGAATCCAGAACCACGGTTTTCCATTGGAAGGTGGCATGTGAAATAACGAGGCTCGTTTGCATGCGTGTTTCTGGGTGTACAGTGTAAGAACCAAAAAATAAACTGTTAACACAAGTCAATCACCTTAAGTATTTAGCAACTAAACAATTAGTTTGTCCTATGCAGAATTACCATTACACCTAATAAAAATGGACTTTCCCTACAAGAATAGTTACCTGGCAGCCATCAGGTGTTAGTGTGCCCCTCATAACACCACTTCGTAGTTTCACACCTACCTCAGTCACTATTGTTTGAGCTCTGATAAAGACTGGGACCCTGCATTTGTCCACACAAGGCTTGTAAAGACTATCAGCAACATAACATATTTAAATTCTGAAGCTATCCTCCTACCTCCCCTTCCAGTGTGCACAGATCATGATCTTTTGGTGTTCAGGGGTAAGTAAATAATAAGTAAATTGCTATTTATACTGTGGGAAATGCCAGTGTTTAGCAGTTAGCTACACAGGTGTAGACCATGGTGTGATCAAATAGTTTATTGGCACTGACTTTTATATGCAACATAGATATATAAAGGGAAAGATGGGAACTATAGCTGGAATCACGGTTTAAAGGTGGGAATATGAATTCTCTTTCTCATCATCCACAAGTTGATGAAGCAACTGCAGCTGGGATGGCTGGTAGTCATTGCATAGAGGAAGCATTCCTGGCACACAACATGGAATAGTCGCTGCATGCTATGTAATAAGATGTAGCGCTTACCTGGTTTTAAGATGCAAATGATTTGGGTCACTTGGAAAAACAAGTGAGGGAACAGGAAGCCAGCACAGGGTCTGCTATAGACTCCTGCATTTTGCACAGTGGGATCTCGTCCTAATCCATATCAGCACTTTCCAACCCATTCAGACACAAGGAATAATACTTAGGTATTAGGTGGGATATGAGCTCAGAACCAGGAAAACCCTCTTCATCACAATATATTACAGGTGTTTCCATCCAGGCAGCAGTTCTTTAAATAATATGTGTGTGACTAAGTGCATGCAATATGCACTCTGACACATACAAAGGGGTATGTCTGCGCTATTCCCTAGAGTTAAAGTGCCAGTGGAGAACAATAAATGAGCAAATCAACATAAAATTAAAATCCTCATTGAAGAAAAACTACATCCAAAGTCCTATAGAGGGAATCCATATGGTGAAATCGGTAAAAAAAAACTCCAGGACTCACAGGGAACATAGGATGAAAACAGTAGCAGTAGTTCTTTGTCCATGAATCATAATAATACAGTGTGAGGGGTGATGATGCAAATATACATACGTCTTATTAGAGCAACTCCTCGTTAGCGGAGGCCTCTGACTGCAGTGCATTAATCAAGGGAAGATACTGGCTGCTACACACAGCTCTAACCCAGAAAGTACTAGTAACAAATGGTCTTGCAATCATTCTGCACCCTTGTACTTTATTCCTTGATTACAACTTTGCATCTTAATGATAGAGATAGATAGATAGATAGATAGATAGATAGATAGATATAGCCTTTTGAGTATTATCTATAAATTAAAATGTTATTTTCTTCCTGTCTAATTAAAGGGAAGGCCATGTATCCCGGCATAGAGCAGAGTTTCCCCATTGAGCACTAGGCTGTCAGAGACTCATATGCTCCAGTTCATACATCTATTAAATAAAAACTCCACAGAATAGAGCAGGGCCTGTAAATGACAGCTGCCATTCCAGAAGTGTCCACAAGGAGGCAGCTTTACACAAGGGGATATTTACAATTACTTGGTCTGGAAGGTTAGATATGTTAATTATTGAAACTGCAGCTGTGCACAATGCTTACTAATAGCTACAGTATAGGCTGCGGAACAGACAATACTACTGAATCCTTTGCACAGTAGCATCGCACTGTAATCTTTATATGCTGTATATAAAATGTTCTATGAAAATGATGATCACAGCAGTGATATATACACCAAATAAAGGGAACAATTAATCCCACAGTCCATCTGCAAACAGATGCATACAAATAGGAAAGCAGAAATAGTTTAAATGAAAGGAGATTCCATAATCAATTTTTGCTTTTTTTTTTTTTAACCATGTCTGTCCCCAGTTTCCATAGGGGCAGATTTGCCTTAGAACAATGGACAGGATTCTGAATTAATCACGGTGACCATTTTTCTGCATAGTGACATCTGTCATGTGTGCATGCAGGAACAGCAGTAGGGGGCAGTGCTGCATGCTTAAAGCAGATCTGCATCACAGAGGTATAGCAATTGCACAGTAAAAAATTGGGTACACCTCTCTGTACAATCACCATTTATACACAAGGGCCCCTCTTTTTTTTTTTTTTTTTTTTTTTTAAATAAATGGGGCCGGTACATAAAGGTTAACGCTTTTCACCAGCATGACCCTACCTTAAGTGTAAGGTGGAGTGGTCACCCCCCAACACTTGAGCAACTTAGGATAGCACGGTCCACTCTTATTTTGTTATTATATCAGTATTCAGATCATTGGGCCTGATCCAGAGCTACGATGTTACACATCGCTGCTCTGGCCCAACACCCCCCTTGTAGGAGCGTATTAATTCTCCCTTACGCCGGCTGAAGGCTACCCTAACTTCAGCCGGCGTAAGGGAGAGTTGATACTCTGGGACGGCGGCGTTAGTACGTTAACGCCTCCCTCCCCCCTCCCCCCTACACTAACTTCAGCAAAGGGACGCTGGGGGACGTCCCCTCCAGCGTCCCTACGGCGCTACTATGGACGCTACTATCTACGATCGGGCGTTTCCATAGTGACGCCGGGCAACATCTGCCTGGCGCATGCGCATAACGCTTACGGCCGCTGTACTAGCGACAGCAGCCATAGCTCTGGATCAGGCCCATTGTGACAAAGGACCTTGTGGGGTATTAGCTATACATTAATAGGAACATGGGTCATCCTTCTTCACACCATACGAGCCTGTTACAAAGCACAGAGCAGACCTGGCTCACCAGTGACTTTCCAGGTGTTGTGAAACTACAAGTTCCAGCATGCTTTGTGAGGTATCCGCTATCATCATGCAGTCAAAGCATGCTGGGACTGGTAGTTACATAACACCTAGAGAGCTATAGGTTGGCCAGGCCTGGCATAGGAGATTGAAGTGCGGTAGTAATATGTCATGTTTGCAGGGAAATGAGGGCAAACAAAGTCTGAGGACGGTGGGTCCTGATCAGAGGTGGTTAAAATTAATTCTGGCTCAGGCAGCCCAGCACTCACAGTCCCCTGCAATACACTGTGCAGGTAGAGGTGTCCCTCCATACTCAGCCCAGACAATATGGCGATGAATTGAGGGAATAAACACAGCAGCAGCAATTAGGTCTGGTAGGAAAGTTATATGATGTATAAGGAACATAAGAATGTGGGGTGAACAGCGTTGAGGGAGATCCTGCAGCTATCTCTCTACATACTTCTAAAACATTAAAAAAAAAAAACCCATTAGCTAGGAGTATAATACAAAAGACAACCTTAAGAGTATGAACTCTACTTGTCCTGTTATTGTCCGGTCAGAAAAAAAACCCCTAAGCACTGGGACAGACACTTGTATAAAATCTAGTTCCGTCACTTTATTGTTTATTTTGTACTTTTCGCTTTTAAAACCTCAAACACGGGTGACGACCAGAGCGTGCTATTATATTTAATGACACGAGTCCGGATTCACAGTGGCGTGGCTTTCGTCTTGCATACGTGGTTTTAAGAATTGAGCTACTACGCTTGTGTAGTAGCATATTTACGCTATCTATGTACCGTTCCTCAAGCAAGGTCTTTAGCCCACACGTACGCAGTCTACGTCCAGAAATGGTACATAGATAGTGTAAATAAGCTACTAGGCATGTGTAGTAGCTCAATTCTAAAAACAAAGCACGCAAGACGAAACATACGTTACTATGAATCCGGACCATTATTCTTTCAGCAACTCCGGCGATTCCTTATACTGGTGAATCTATGCACTTCCTTGCAGGCAATCTGACCTCCCTGGTCATGGTGTATAAACGAGCATCTAGTAACCGTCTTCAATGCTCAACCATCATTATTCGTAGCAGTGTGACCGGCTAATGGAATAGTCTGCAGTTACCTCTTTACATTGTGTTCTGGGATAACATGGTTCAGAGTTATGTCAAATAAAATATGATAAACAGCATAAACAGGGGGAGAAAAAATAAAAAAATAAATAAAAAGGCAACACGCATGTATGAAAAAAAAAAATATATAGCACATGTGTAACAATCAACAATCCCCAATGCAAAAAAACAAAAAAACAAAAAATAAAACACTGACACAGGTGATACAGGTTACTGCGGAGCAGAAACACTTCCCACAATCCAACGGTAAAACGGCAAAGCCTCCTGGTTTGGTAAAACTGGTTAAACGGTTCAGTTTGTTACATACGCAGGATACAAAATTTATTCATAAAAACGAAAAATTATAGAGGAAGGGTGTTAAAAGAATTTGGAATTACAAGACAGCCTAATAAACAGCCATGAAAGCCTGGGACCTGTCCAATTTGTTTTTTTTGGGACACATTTTTACTAAACTAGGTTTCACAATCACAAAAAATAAAAAAAATAAAAACCACAAAAAAAATATTTATATTCTTCTGCCAAGACAGGCTCGGAGTATGACATTTTGCATGAACTTAGTGTAAAAGCAACAGCAGCAGTTTTGTGTGTGCCATGCAAGCACTCGCGTCCGAGATCTCCTGTTAGCAGTCACTTTACTGTTTCTTAAAGTCAACAAACCGATCACATGTAAGCAGCTTACCGGCGACCTCTAGTGGCCTCAGTGAACACTCACCAATTCTTTTGCCTATAACACAAACACGGCTTACAAGGTAAAGACTACGGTTTAAAGAACCTCCACTGGGATAAGTGGCTTCATCCTCCTTCTCCACCACATTTCAGGGTTGTCATAAGCGGTGAAATAAAAAAAAAAAGTTTGTTTGCACAGCTCAGAGACTTGTGAAATAACCACGGACAACGTTCAGTAAAGACGAGCGTCATGTAAAATATCATACTCCTAGTTTTATTAAATGTCAAGATTATAAATATTTTAATGGTGCCATAAACAAAAAAAAAAAAAACAAAAAAAAAAAAAAAAAAAAACCCCACTATAAATAAAAATCATCCTCATCCATCAGCAATCGATCTGTTTTTGTAGAAGGCCAGGAATTTACGTAAAGGACTGAAAACAACCATGAACGGTAAGAGCGAGAAAAATCAGGGCTGGGCATGGTGAGTACGGCTAACAACATGGCGGCTGGGGGACGTTGTAATATTAAATAAAAAAAAAATTGCAGCAGCATTATGGCCAAGACTAATCCCTGTATAAGAGGTGTGTTTATAGGGTAGAGCCAGCAATGGCACAAAAACAGCATCACATCTTCGCCCCACGGAAACTTACCCTTGACACGTTTTATTTACTATTTTTTTTTTATTATTATTGTTGTTTTTGTCTCCGTCTTCATGTTTGGAATTTCTTTCTTTTCTAAGGGAACTTTTAACAGCAGCCGTTGCCATTTAAACATACACAATAAGCAAGATTTTTTTTTTTTTCCTTTTTCTTTGTTTTTTTTTTTTACCGTAGAAGTAAAAGGTTGGGGAGGAAAGGGGGGGGACATAGGGGGTAAAATAGGCCGGGGGGAGAGAAAANGTAAGATAGGCCGAGGGCAGAGAAAAGAAGGGGAGGAGTTAAGTGCAGCGCTGATGAAAACCAATAGCAGTTTCTTTACAATTTGTTAAATGTCTTTTACAATTATTTTTTTTTTCTTTTCTTTTTCTTTTCTTCTTTCCAAAATGTCTGTTACATGCAATGCTCAAAAGAAGCATTTGATCACCACACATGGTAGGAAAGAAAATAAAACAAGACTCTTCGTTCAAAAAAAAGATAAAAATACGTGTAAAGGAAGAAAACAAAAACAACCCAAAAAAGTTGCTAGTCTGGCTTAGTTTTTACCTGGACAGATAAAATGGCGAACATGGGGAGAAATCAGGTGAAAGACTAAGGAAAAAAATAAACCTCAAATCAATCAAACTACATTCAATGGTTTAAAAAAAAATTAAAAATAAACACAAAAACTGAATTTTTTTTTTGTTATTGTTGGAGGGAAAAAAAGAAAATGGATGTAACTGGAGTTCTGAAATGTATGACCCATTTGCATTTTGTTTTACGTCCGGGTGTGTACGGGGGGGGAAAGGAAATCAATCTAATCTCACTAGGTGGGTAAGGATGACCCTCTCAGGCTCACAAGACCGACATCGTGGCCCTGTGACAGGAGAGAATGGAGCTAGCTGCCAGTAGTTACCCTTTAAAGGAAAAAAAATAAAAAACGATCTAGAACTTCTAATCCAGCTCACACCCAGCACCGCTGCGATCGTGTGCTCAGTACATAACGAAACAAAGAAAAGGACCAGATATTGAAGTGTCTACTGATGCTCTTTAAAAAGTCGCTGACGTCTGCGTGAGTCCGTACAGATCTGGGTGTACCCAAGCAGCAGGAGGAGGAGGGGGGGATGACGATACGATGACCAAGTAAAAAACAAAAAGAAGGATAAATGCTTTGTATATTTTGTTGAGATCTGTTAGACATATTCTAAGGCCGCCTGTGTAAAATCAGTGCTGTTTCAGAAAGTCGTTTGTCTTTTTTTCCACAGGGACCCCCTTCTGTATTACGAGACCGTGTTGGCTTTTGGCACCTTTGAAGCTTGGTTTCCTAAAAAGGGCTGTAACGTCCACAAACGGGGAGAGAACGAAGAAAAGAAAAAGAAACTGTGCGTGCTTCCTATTTTTGGTTGTCTTGTTCATTGGACGCCGCAGACCCCTCTGTTTGGGCGTTTTCCTTTACGGCTAGCGCTATACTCTCTCGCTCTTCAGT